>JAAGKR010001070.1:104197-144243 GCA_011419295.1 Clarias macrocephalus
GGGGGCCTGGAGCCTATCCCAGGAGACTTGGGGCACAAGGCGGGGTACACCCTGGACAGGGTGCCAATTCATTGCAGGGCACACACACATACACTCAAACACTACAGCCAATTTCGGAACGCCAATTAACCTAACCTACATTTCTTTGGACTGTGGGAGGAAACCAGAGTACCCGGAGGAAACCCACCAAGCACGGGGAGAACATGCAAACTCTGATATTGTTGAACCCAGCATTCGATCCCTCTTTGAAAACATTCTTTGTCGCAGCCGATGGTCTCCCGCTGCGCTACAGAATGTTCACAGGGATGACATCAACAAGAGCACACAGACAGATGAGGAAGTTTAAAGAGACCATCAACTGCGACAAATGCGAATTTCAAAGAATATTGGGTTCAGCGATGGTGCAGACAATGTTGAGTTGTACCTTTGTATAAAGAAAGAGTTACTCTACCCACATGTGTAATGTGAAAGATATGTTGATTAATTAAAAACTAAAAAATAAGCCTTCGCACTTTTAATCCTTTAGCTCCGTTTAATGATATGGACCATCAGTGTGTCAAGTGAGTTCCTGTTATCGCTCATGTTACTAGGCATCATTTCCTCAGCAGCTTCTCTCTTGTTTTTCTCTCTTGTTTTTAGATTAATAGACAAAAAGAAAGTAGCAAATTCTTCATCCTGTTCCTTAACACTGACACTGGAGACTCATTCCACACGTTATAATACATAAGCATTGCATGTGTTTGTGTGTGTGTCTTCTTGAAGGCTACAACATGAGTCAAGGAAAGGACAATGCACGACTCCGGAGCTACAAGAACAAATCGCTTAACACAGATGAGATGAGAAGGAGGAGGGAGGAGGAAGGCCTGCAGCTACGCAAACAGAAGAAAGATGAACAGGTGAAATACCAGGATTTTATTTATTTATTTATTTTCCACTTTGTACATGCAGTTCTTCAGCAGATGCAGAGTTCACTTGATTTATCTCGGTGACAGGAATAGACGGAGTTGCTCATAATTGCACTGGGGGATTTCCTCAAACCATCTGGCTAATAGTTTAAGGCTGTAAGTCACATGGCGGCGTGCTAGCGGGGGAGAACACAACACTGTGACATGGACAGCATGGTCGATACGGTGGCTTGTGTGTAAGTCTAAAAGCTTTAAACTGTCCCTGTGGCTTTACAGCTGTTCAAACGGAGGAATGTGGCCACAGTGGAGGAAGACAGCGCACTGGAGGATGATGGGATGTCAGACAGCGGATACCTGGAATCCCAGGCCAATAACATGGAACAAATCACGGTAAGGGAGAAACCTGTCTAGTTATCTGGGAATTTGCACATCAACTTCTGCTTCTAACTCTAAAAAAAAAAAAAAAAAAAGCCATTAGCCAACTACAGGGGACACAGGGAACACCTTTTAGCTCTTGGCAGCTTGGCTAGACGACAATCGTTCTGTTTGGCTCAAAGTGGATTCAACTCGTGGCCGATAACCTTAAAGGAAAACTACAAAGAACGGGATACGTCCTTACTTCTGATGAAATGTAAACAAATGCAAGAACAAAAATTCAGTTTAAGTTAGCTTAACACATATTATTGTCTTTATTCACGTTTCTCTCCTTATTCATGCATGACATCTATTTCTTATGAACTGTTTAAGCAACTGTGTGATACACGTCGTTATCTTACATTTCTTCTGGATACGTGGGAACTGCACTTACACCACGATTACAGCATAACACAAGTTACTGTTTCTCTTTCGTATTGTGCACTATAGTAATTAAATAACACGGATCTAAGTGATAATCAGTCCGTCATACAACTAAAGAGCGGTACAATCGTACCAGCAGCGCCCCCGAGATGACCGGCAGCCGATGCGCTTCCCCGTCTCACGTGTTACTCACTGCCATCTCTTGACTCTTCTACAGTTCATGCAGTATTTATACACTGAACCTACACTGTTACCTCATAGTTACCTTTAAGAAACTGTATTTGTTATTTGCTTGGGTTGTATTTGTGTAATATTAACATTCGTTATTTAAGTGTTACAAATATCCAAAAAAAATTTAAATCAGGAAGGAGACAAACACGCAAACATTTTTCACAGCACTGTACTTTCTATTTTCTTTTTTCTAGCTCGTAGTACCGTATTATCCTATGTTATCTGCGACCAAAAAAAAAAAGATAGGGCCGCGCTGCAGATGAGAGCAGTGTGTTCAGATGTTGCTCTTTATCCGTCAGGGTGGTGTTATATCTGCGGACATGACCCAGTTGATCTTCTCCAGCTCTCCAGAACAGCAGCTAATGGGAACACAACGTTTCAGGAAGCTTTTGTCTAAAGGTTAGAACATGAACAAACACACACACACACACGTTTGTCTTACTGAGCCTGTAAGGTGTTTTCACAGGCTTAGTTTTTAATGCAGGTAATGAACACTAAGCTTAATTAATTAAAAGTAGAACCTTGAAGCTTTTTTTATAAGATGTAAGATGTCCTCCTTAGCTACAAAGTGTCCAAATTATATGCCCACACACACTTGTGTATGTCTGTATAATGTGTTTGGCTGCACATGTGAGTTGTGTCTGTCCCTTAATTAGAGCCCAACCCCCCTATTGATGAAGTCATTGCCACACCCGGTGTAGTGGATCGCTTTGTGGAGTTCCTGAAGAGGAAGGAGAACTGCACACTACAGGTGAAACTAATCCCACCCACATACCCACACTGAGCAGAAATGTCACTGAGCAGTCATATTAGCAAGTGATGAGTTGGATTGAAATAAAATCAGCTAGCTCATAATTTGGATTTGTCAACGCACTGCAGTTTCAGATTTGCTCCTCGTTACTGCTGCCAGAGTGAACATTCACGTGCAGTTTGCTGAGGTGAATGTAGAGTCAAACCGATGATTAAAAAAAACAAAAAAACATTACATCATCTCAGTCTTCAGATGCTAAACAGCCAGGAAGCCGTTCTAAGCTCTCAGGGCCAGTCAGTTACTGACTCCAGATGGAATGCTCACGCTGGCGATAAGCTCATGCTACAGGAATGCGTACGAGTGTGTTCTGCTGTTCCTGAAATGTACAGCAGCAAAAGGTCATGGCATGGAAGCAACACTGTCATATCTCCACAGTTCGAAGCAGCGTGGGTCCTGACAAACATCGCATCCGGGACGTCTCACCAGACGCGCGTGGTGATCCATGCTGGCGCTGTGCCCATCTTCATAGAAATGCTCAGCTCGGATTTTGAGGACGTCCAGGAACAGGTACAGCAGCTACCCGTAATCCAGGTCATCTCGGGTTAGTTTATATATAAGTGCAGTGTACATATTTAGCGATATAAATAGTAAGTAAATCCCCAAATTGCAGTAAGGTGTTTGTGTGTGGGTGGACCTATTCATAAATGATCAAACAGTAAAGTGGTCAGGTCAGGTGTGTTAGTTTATGCCTAAATCTAGTTAACTAGATTCATCAGTTTCCCCATTTTATTCTATTATATAAAAATGCAGTCATATTCCCTGTAGCAGGTTTGCTTAAAAAAAAATCAGGTAACCATAGCAACCACGGACCATTTTTATTAATCAACCTTTTCCATTCTTTGCTTTCAGACTGTAAGGATGTTTCTAGACTGGCTTTATTAGTTATCACTTTATCCTGGTCGTAGATGTAGCGGATTCAGGGTCCGTCCTGGGAACACTGGGCACACACACAGATATTTATTGTAGACCGTATACTTACCAGAATGTTTTTGGGGGTTGGGAGGACGCCAGAGAACAACCACAGAGAGGTCACGAACACACAGGCGTGGTGCAGACAGACCTCTGAACCGGGATCGGTCACCTCTCAGAATCCTGTTGTTTACACGCACTTGAATTTGCTGCATTACAGAAATGAATAAAACTGCATGTTTGTGTATCTCTCTGTTTTATTGTACATCTGTCTATCTGTCTGTTTCGTTTCCTCATGGCCTCGTGTTTCTGTGCAGGCGGTGTGGGCGTTGGGGAACATTGCAGGAGACAGCACTGAGTGCAGAGACTATGTGTTGGATTGCAACATCCTTCCCTCACTTATACAGTAGGTTTCTTTCCGAAATAAACCAATTTAATTAAAATAATAATAACAATAATGCATTTTATTTATATAGGTGCCTTCCTAGTTACCTGAGGTCACCGTCCAAAATTCAAAGAAGAAGTTAATAATATGTAGTAATAAATACACTAAAACAATTCTACATAAAAAAGGTTAACAAAACATTACCTAAAAATAGATAAAGTCATAGAAATATTTGAGTGCAGCCTTGCGTACCACGTAGGATAAGCACTCCTGTGTAAATGGGTCTTAAGGCATGATTTGAATGTGATTGGAGAGTCTATATTAGAGATGTTTTGAGGAGAAGTTTGGTTAAAGGCTCTAGAGTACCTTTAGGTCAAGAGGGCAGAGGGGTAAAGGAAGATGAGGAAGAGCGAAGCGTGTGAGAGGAGGCGTGAGACTGTACGAGTTCTGACGGATAAGGAGGAGCGAGATTATAAAAGATTATCTGATAGAGATCCAGTGGATTTGTTCAAGGGTGGAGGTGACGTGACGCATAATGGGTATTTGAGTTATGATAAACGAGTATAAGCTGAAGTTTATGGAGGAGTTTGTGTGGAAGACCTGTTTAAAGTGAATTGTAATCAATGCAGGTTGATTATTGATAATGTACCTCACTGTCCTGAGTTAAGCTCACTTTTACACTGGCTTATAACAATATTAAACACTGTTCTGTGTATAGAAAGTGCTTAATTAGTCTCAACACTATTCTTCTTCTTTTTTCCTTTTTTTGTCTTTGTGCCCTGTTGACAGGCTCTTGACCAAACAGAATCGCTTGACTATGATGAGAAATGCAGTGTGGGCTCTGTCTAACCTGTGCAGAGGCAAGAACCCACCTCCAGATTTCAGCAAGGTAAGAGCTGCTCATGACACGAGGGTCATGCATTTCAGATTCGTAGCGTAGCTTTTCAGTGTTAAATAAGTGTTGTATAAAAATAACAATGGGTGTGTAATCTTGGTTGTGTTTACTTAAGATTGAATTTAAAACGTGTGTTTGCTCTGAACAGATTGAATGAAAAAAGTGTGTTTGCTGTGTGCGTAGGTGTCACCGTGCCTCAGCGTGCTCTCCTGGCTTCTGTTCGTCAACGATACAGACATCCTGGCAGACGCATGCTGGGCGCTCTCCTACCTGTCAGATGGGCCCAACGAAAAGATCCAGGCCGTTATAGACTCGGGCGTGTGCCGCAGACTGGTGGAGCTGCTGCTGTAAGATATTACATACGAAGTTAGAATGTGGTGGAAGGGTATCGTCAGGAATACGATGGATGTATAATGATGGCTGGGAATTAATTAGCTAACTTTGATATATTTTTTTTGTACAACATTATGATCTCATAAAACGTGATAGGATGTTAGGTTTGTGGCGGTATTTAATGAGCATACCCAGTGTTTCCAACACATAATGTATTTGTGGGCAGGCTGCCAAAGTGATGGTGAACAGGCTATTCTTTAAAAACCCAGGAAGATCAAACCTTAAAACTGACGAACCACAAATCAACACAAATCAACACATGCTGCAGCACTGCATTGGTCAACGACGATTAAAAAAACTAAACAAACATAAAAAAATTATGTTTACACAGAATTTTTGCTGGTGTGTAGACAGAGTTAAAGTTATCATTACTTTTTACACACGTGAATTTTACTGCAACAAAATAATTTGTCGTGCAATAATTTAATATGCAACAGTAAAACATAATTGCAAAGAAGTCAGTAAAAGTCAAGTTTTTAAGTGCTCTGTGCTCTGTGCCATTTTTGTACTCCAGAGTATTTAGTTTAGTTTTTTTTTTTTTCTTCTTCATCTTACCCACACATACAGGTAGATGGAGTGGAGGGTTTGTAGATTGGATCTCTAAAATGTGAAATTAATAGAAATATCACTCACTCGCTTACTCATCATCTATAACGCTTAATCCTATATTCAGGGTTGTAGGGACCTGGAGATAGAAATATGAAATAAATCAAAATATTGTGTTAAAGGTCCTATATATTTGTTGGTTGTTGTATGTAGGAGACCACTAATGCCGGCCTGTTCCGCTGGCTACCACCGCAAGTAACCGCACGTAACCTGTGGGAAACGTTGTGTTTATAATATGTTAGGCCTCATATTTTATGATCCAGTGATTCAAAAATAATAAAAATGCCTTATTCAGACCCAATTATAAAGCAGAAAATGATATTTATATTTTCTTCATTTATTAAGTGACATAATATTTAGAAGGATTTATCTTTTCAGCCTTAGCGTATATAATGATTATAGGATTGATGCTAAACTTATTTATCTCATTGGATGTTTGCTCAGTTACATTTACAGCCCTGTGATTCATCGTTACTGTTTTTTTTTTTTTTTGTGTACGTGTGTAGACATTCAGATTACAAGGTTGTTTCTCCTGCTCTTCGGGCTGTGGGGAACATCGTCACAGGAGATGATGTCCAGACACAGGTAATAAACACAATTACTTTTCCTTTTATGTCCTGTCTGGTCTGTTAACAGCTTTTTATATTGTTTCAGAGCTTCACCTTCACCTTCATCTTTTTTTTTTTTTAAATTAAACTGTTTTGTATCTGAACAGGTGATCCTGAACTGCTCTGCTCTTCAGAGTCTCCTTCACCTGCTTTGTAGCCCGAAGGAGTCGATTAAGAAAGAAGCCTGTTGGACAATCTCCAATATTACTGCCGGTAATCGGGCACAGATACAGGTACGTCTCTGTCAGGGTCAGGACAGGCTGCAGTTATTATAGTATAGGTGCATGCTTTATTAAACGTTTCTCCCCCTTTCTTTTTCTCTAGATGGTGATAGACGCAGGTCTGCTTCCTCCTCTTATCACCATCCTTCAGGTGGCCGAGTTCCGGACGAGGAAGGAGGCGGCGTGGGCGATCACCAATGCCACATCTGGGGGCTCTGCTGAGCAGATCAGGTCATAGGCTTCACCTATGCAAGGATAAATGAGATGCCTCTATTTGATGAGTGCCATGATATGACACTGTTTAATTTCAGTTTCTTACTCCAGTGTTTCAAAAGATTCTTAATGGAACTAAGAGTTAACAGTGTAATATTGACAAATCACTTGTGCAGCTTGTCGTCATTGACTATAAAAATAACTGGACAAACCCTCCATGTTGTCATGACACACTATGGTGGTTAATGTTATATTTATATACGAACATTTGAAAATTACACACATTGTTCCATGACAACTTCTGCATTTCTTGTGGTAAGTTAAACTAAAAGAAATCCAGTTAGCTAAAGCAATGCGTAGGAGACAGTTTGTCACTGAAATTGGGTGCATAAATTAATGGCTTAATTGAATTTTAAACTGATATGTTACATAAAACTGTTAAAAAAATAAATCTGGCTGGTGAATCGTACCAGGCTGTAATCATGAAATGTATTTCATGTATATCAGATATATTTCTGATATAAATTTGGACGTTTAAAATTTGGCTCAATAGGGATCTGATTCACTTTTGGCGCCACTAGTGGTCAATCGAGGAACTACACGTTTTGCCACTTCCGCGTTGTAGTGACCACTGCTGCCACTTGGGGGCGGAAAATCCACTATCTGATTTATGTCACATTTATTTCCCATGTATTTTGTACTTTGTTTATGCAAAAATCTTCTGTTGCTTTGCTGCTTTATAGTGTGAAACTAGGGTCAGCTATGAGCACCTGCCAAAGATTCAAGACTGAACCACATTGGTTTGTCAGTCATTTCCAATTGTGTATGACCTGTCAGTGGACAGCCTGGCATACCTAGCTGTAAGATAGATAGATAGATAGATAGATATGTTATAGGACTTTTGTTAAAACTTCTATTCATTTTAAACAGGCATCTGGTGGAGCTGGGTTGCATCAAGCCTCTCTGTGACCTTCTGACCCTGATGGACTCCAAGATTGTGCAGGTGGCGCTGAACGGCCTGGAGAACATCCTCAGACTGGGAGAGCTGGAGGCCAAGCGAGGAGGAGGAGGAATCAACCCGTACTGCGCCCTCATTGAGGAAGCCTACGGTAACATAACACATTAAGTCTTCTGTTTGGTAAAAATATCTAATCTTCTAACGAAGTATTCCGGTGTTGGATTTTGAGGACTCAAATCGTCTACTTTTTCCTCAGGTCTGGATAAGCTGGAGTTCCTGCAGGGCCACGAGAACCAGGAGATCTACCAGAAGGCGTTCGACCTGATCGAGCGCTACTTCAGCCCCGAGGACGAGGATCCGGCCCTGGCCCCTGCCGTCGACCTGCAGCAGCAGCAGTTCCTCTTCCAGCAGTGCGAGGCTCCCATGGAGGGCTTCCAGCTCTGAGCACCAAAATAGGCACGGCGGAGAGAGTTATTAATATCTATCATGATTATAAAGTGTGACGTTGCAAGAGCCTGTGTTGCTGGTCGACTTCCTTAACCTTTCCCTTTACTGCTCCCTCCACACCTGCTGTCTGTCACTGGTTTTGAAGAACGACTTCAGAAAAACAGAAGCGGATCGATTTAACGACAAAATGTCCACCAGAGCAGCTCCGAAACTCTTGAAAGACTCCCATTTTGCTCATCTTGCATTAATCCTCATGTTACGGAACCCAAATAAAGATCTCCCCATCCAATGTAAACACGCATCAAGAGTAAACGCTGCATCCAGATGAGAGTCAGTTAGAAGCTGGGGGATTGACCGCTTGTACGTTTGACCTTGCTGCAATACGGACGTCGTGGGATGGACGGCCTGTACGCCATCCTTTTTTCATTTGTTCACAAACACTGGACTGACCATGTGACTGTGGGAGCGCCTTGAAGTGCGCGTACAAATGTAAAAAAATAAAATAAAATAAAGAAATAAGAAGAATAAAATAAAAACAGAGAGGCATGACTGGGACAGTCTGCCCCGAGGACTGTAAAGACTTCAGCACTTTTAGTTTTCTCTACTCATTAGACCCGGACTGCGTACAAGAAGTTCAGAGACAGGAGTCCAGACTGTGTGTGACTGACTGTGTGCCACTTAAGTAAAAAATTTTTTTTTATTCTCATGCATTCCTACAATGATCGTGCAGGCTCCTATTCTAACAATTACATGTTTGCACCTTCTGGGAGTTGGGATCTCCCTCCGCACTGAGACAAAGGCAAACTTTTTTTTTTTTCCTCCCTGCTTGATCCTGTGCGCCAGACTCTTCGGACTTTTCATACTTACGATTATCATCCTTTATCATCGTCAGCAGCACTTTAAGTTAGGATGCAAATCCTTTGGATTTAAATAGAAATAATTTTTCTTTCCATGCAGTACCTGGCTCTCCGCTCCTCAGGAAATGAGACGAGAAAAAAAACAAAAAGGCGTGCACTCGGGGCACGCCCCAGACGGAGGGACGTTCTCTTTTACAGAACTAAACCACACTAAATATCGGAGTGAAATCTCATAGCTGATGAGCTTTGCCCTTCTGAAGCTTCCTCCACTACTAGGACTTCTGATGACATTAAATGAGATGAAATCTTAGCTTCCCGGTGTGTGCCGTGTGCACACACACACTTTAACGTGACTGGTATTGCTGATTACAGACCCGTGTTCAGATGACCTGTTATAAAAACATCTACACATTAACTACACGAGGAAACAAAAACAAAACTTTGCGTCGCATTTTGGGGTGGAACCCGTTAGTACCGATTGTGCCATAATCCTGATTTAAAATTAACAAAGATTTACAACCCAGCAGCAATTTAAATAAGGTGCAACCATGCAGGAATGAATTTCAATCAAGCTTGAAGCATACTGGTGATTTTTAGTTTGCGCAAAAGCTGCAAGATTGTTTACTAGTTTTTGTTTGTTTTTATTTCTAATGTTGGATTCTCCCAGTGCGAGAGAGAAAGAGATGACCAGCTCTTCATTTTCAATACTGCTGTTGTATGGAGATTGTGTAACTGTTCTCTGTTAAGCCATTTACATAAATGCTGAGGATTTCATGAGTTCCTCTGGCCATGCTCTTTTCCATTCTTTGGTTCTGGACAGTGAATAACATGTTAATAACAGGATAATAATTCTTCACAATTCAGAAGGAAGCTGTTTATATACACCAACATTATGACCACTGAATAACATTGATGATCTCAGTACAATGACACCTGGAAGTGGGTGGGATATATTAGTCAGCATGGGACTATTTTGTTTTCAAAATTGACATTTTGGAAGCAGGGAAAAATGGGCAAGTGTAAGGATTTGAATGATTTTGACGACTGGGTCGGAGCAGCACCACAACTGCAGGTCGTGTTGGACGTTCCCTGTTTGCAGATACCACATCACACCTTCAGAGGTCTAGTTTGGACAGTACTGTAGGCATCCAACTCATTTTAGATTTTAGAGCCGAATGACATTGGATGCTAATGCTTCTTTAAATTAAAGTGTACGTAAGGATTTTGCTGACAATTATGTAGTTTATGATTTTCGCCTGATGTGCGTTCCAGGTCCAGAAAAGCAGACAGTGAGGATTAATGACTGCAGTAGATCTTATGATGACGACTTCATTTTTAAACAACCTTGTAATTATAGTTACTCACATATTCAAGTACAGTGCTGTGAAAATCTTTATTTTTGCCCCAAATCCAGATTTATTTATTTATTTTTATATACAATGTGCAGTTTTTAAATTAAGCAACAACTACAATCAAGCCTTTGCGATAACTGGCAATAAGTCTTTCACATCGCTGTGTAGAAATTTTAGCCCACTCCTTCTTGCAGAATTGTTTTAATTCAGCCACGTTGGAGGGTTTTAAAGTACGGGAAAGTTCACCACTCAATTACTTTTTGACACAGGGCCAGGCAGGCATTGGACAGACCCCCCCCCCTTAATAAATTAAATTATTTCATAATTGCATTTTGTATTTACCTTGGTTATCTTTGTGTAATGTTAAAATTAGTTTGATGATATTAATCATACAAGTGTGACAAATAGGCAAAAAAAAAAAAAAACATCAAAAAAGGGGGACTTTCACAGCACTGTAGCCGTATTACATCCTGTCACGTCCAAGCGTATTGTTTTATGAGTCCTCAAATTTAGGGACACACCAGTTAAAGTTTTGGAGACTTACAAATTCTGATATGAATTTTTTTTTTTTTTATAATGACATGATGTTTATCATAATACATACATTCTGAGAGCAGTGCAGCAGTTATGGATTACAATAAAATAAAATAAAATAAAAAAACGATTTATTGATTATCTACAGTACTAAACCAGTGGTTCAGCTCATGTTATAGCAGTTCCCAATGTCAGAGCCGTGCGACCCTCTTGGTGAACTTGGATACAAGCAGGTCATCCATTCTAAGGAGGAAGCTTTGCAATAATGTTCACTTTCTCAACGACAGCAAGAAAAGCGACACTGAAACTGATGTAAAGTGAGTCTCGTTTAATATCTAGCTTTTTCTTTAAACTCACAACTCCATATAATTACTAAAATACATGTACAAAAATCAAGCAGATGATCAAAAGGTTCTAATTTCTTTGACACTGCAGGGATGTGACTGTGCTACCGTCTGGTTATTTCAGGAAACATGATACTGTTTGAATCGTGAACTTAGAAGTAACAGATTTTTAGTGCTCCTGTTTGAGATAAAATCTCTTTAGTGCATTTTCTTCTCATTCAGAGCCGCTTCCACTTCTAGGTCTTTCTGTGCCTCTTCTCTCAACCGAGCCTTTCTCTCCATGTTCCTGGTGGTCAGGCTGTCATGGCGGCCTGCAGCCTGCAGGGGGCAGGAACATATATTTTTATTTTTTTTGGTTAATAGACATGTTCATATTATGTTGGTTTATGACAACTACACATTCACTGGTGAGACGAGACGAGTGTCCTCATGCTGCCGTATGAAACGTATTATTAGGTAATGTCTGCTGATTGTCTACCTTTAACGTGTCCTGTATGCAGGTGTACCTAATAAAGTGGCAGAACTGTATCGTGCATTATAGGGAGAGGTATAGCTGGTAGCTCGACCCACCCGTTTTCCCAGGATGATCATCCAGACGCAGCCTGCAAGAGTCAGGGCGATCATGGCATAGCAGGCCTTCACACGCACTCGGTTCCTGGCTGCGTCAATCATCTCAAATCTGCAAATCAGTTACATGGATTGTTTAGAAGCTGTACATTTTGGAGGAAAACCCATGACAAATGTTTGTACTGTACTAGATGTGATTGATTATTCCGTGTGAAAAGTAATTATGAATCCTTGCGGGCCGTTTCAGTTTGAAACTGGAAGCCCCGCCCCATTCACTGTGACTGACAAACACATAAACAACAACTCTGGCGTCTGTACCCGTCAGTCATCGTGACAATCTCTTTCTGTGCCTTTCAGACACACAGGCCACACCTTCTCCATTAACACCAACAATACTTCCTTCATTGTACAGTACAATCATTAGTGCAAAAGCAGCGAGTACATTTAGGAACGTGGACATTTTTAATCTCTTTAATGTCTAGGAAAGCATCTATTTATAGTCTGTTCCATGGTTTTTTGGAAAGTGCAAGAGAGAGTGCATTCCATGTTTCAAGTGTTTAGGAATTACGGCCATTCTTACTAATTCTCCATTTTCACAGACTCAAAGAAATCAGACGATCTAACAGTTATAAATATTTTTATTAGTATTTCTACTACAATTCTTTTTTATAGATCATTCTTGAATGCAAATCCTTTCCAGTCAATCACAGCCTGGAGCTGTCCCATGAACCCCATGAACATCACCAAGTGCTGTTTCCTGCTTTTAGCCTTGCCAGGACTTTGCTGCACCGACTCATTCCGTTTAGTCTTCAGCACATGAAAGCAGCTAAATTTAGTTGAGGTCTGGTCAAAGACTCGACCCTTTAAAAACATTCCATTGCTTTGCCTTGATTTGCTTTAGCTTTTATGTGGTACATTTTTGAGTCACTATCTACCTCTAGTGTATCAGTTCTGCAGCATTTGTTGAATCTGAGCTGAAATCGTAGCTTCTCCAAAATTCATCCTGCTACGTCTATCAGCGGTCAGATCAGTAAACAGCAGTGAGGCAGTTCTACAGGCGGTTATATACGCCTTTACCATGACACTGCCTCCTCATGAGCCCTTCCTTTCCTTCTCATCGTTCTGGTATATGCTTGGATTCGTCGTCTAAACAATGTGGTTTCAGACCAAAATAATAAAAAAATAAAAAGATATGAAATTTATATGAAATCTGCTCCCAGTGAGACAGGTTTTCGGGAAAAAAAAAGAAAAAAAAAAAGACCTATAATCTGCTTTTACAAAATAAAAAACAATCCTCAACAGTTAATGCACTACTTTTGTTAAACCCCTTTAGTTGTCTCTACAATCACATCTTAAATCTACCGTGTAGGTGTCCGGAGGCAAACCCCGCCTCGAACAGGCAAACAGGAACTGTCCGAATACTTCTGGACAGAACATTATACAAACATGACGTCTCCAGCTCTCCATCTGTTCTTTGATCTCCTCCCAGATAGCATGAATTACTCCAATTATCTTTACACAACGGGACACGACGTTGTTTGAGAACACATCAAGTCATGTGACACGAACACACTGTTTTTTATCTGATTATGTAACAGGAAGTGACCACTTACGACACAAACTCTGGGATCTGCTCCTTGGATTTGAAGCGTCCGGACCACACGAGCATCCTCTTGTCCATCTCAGAGGGACTGTAGCCGGGCATTTTGAACCCTGCTCTTTCTAATGAAAAGAATAATAATAAAACAATATTAGTCGGCCAAAGAGCGGCCAATGGGGAATAAATCTATTGACAAGTCATCACCTTATAACTACTTATTTACTTTTCATTGTCACACAAATTATAAAGTTATTAGGTGTTAAAACTCCTAAATGACAAAAAGTTTTTACAACTTTATTCGTGAAATAATATTTCATATTAAATGGAAAAATAGGCCTCGTTGTATTATAAAAATATACCGCTTAAAAATGAATAAATGAATGTATGAAGGGAACACTTAGTCCTGGTTTGACTTGAACAACGCATACGCATACAAAGGGCATTCAAGTCAAACCGGGACTAAGTGTTCTCTTCATTATTTATTAATTTTTAAGCAGTATAAGGTACAGTATATGAATCTCCTTAACCTTGCGCTGGCACGCAAGGCTCCTGTGGTTTACTGCAGAACTTCCTCCAGCCGGATGAGTTCGGGGCAGATCTACGCTGCACCTGGCCTGGAGGTAAATCACAATAAAAACAGATTATCATCATGACAAGACATGCCAGGGTACTGGTGTCACAATGACACAGCACTAATGCAAATATATGGGCAGGTTTACACATTGTGACGTCATTAATTAGGAAGAGGAGACTGCATCAATCAGTTATTACAGGAAATGAAGAATGCATGTTTAAGGAGGAGGAAGATAAAGTGAGCTGCATGGATTGTGTATAAAGTTTGGAATAAAATGCAATCTTCCCATAAACAATAACATAAACATAAACAAGTAAAAAAAACTATATAAACAAACAAATAAACAAACAATCATGAGCTTTACAGTACACAAAAGTTTATTAACTATTAGTTTTTGTGTTTATTTTACATTATAGACGTGTCGTATTTTAACCAGAAGGGACATGATGGTCTCTAAACACACACAAACACACACACACATTGTAATCACTCACCTACAAATGCACTAAAAACAGCACGAGATCTACTGACTGCGTTGACGATCATGTCTTTATGTTAAATCTTGATGCACAACGACTTTAAGTAAAGATCCTGTATATAGTACTGTAGTTTCCTAACAATTAAACACAGTCTGCGCGCGCCGCTGCGGTCTCTGTACTGAAGTCTGGTCCGGTTGTTTTGTCGGTAAATGTGTGCAGCCTGGTCTGTGCTGCATTCACTGCTCCCGCGAATCTGCGTCATCCAGTGTTTTCCAATTCCGTTGAGTATTTTTTCTTCGCATGAAGTTTTCGTGTATTCTACTAATGATAGATGATAACATATACTAGCGTTATTCTACATACACAAGTGTCCATGACATTATTGTGTATTATTGCACTGATATCACGGCTTTGCGTGTTCAATATGTAAATCCTGAATGTTGGATGTTCAGTTCATGAACTTTCGCCATAAGACTACTTTAATAAAACTGTTTGTATCAAACTTGACGGATAATATTTTGGGTTTGTTTTCCATCGGACACTTCATTATAATCAAATAAATTAGTGCCCAGGCATTATGACATCAAATTGTGCGAATGGTCTGCTTGTTCTTTCAGGAGCTCAAGCTTTCTTTTAGTCAATTAATATGTGATTTATACAATCGCCACCAAACTGGGCCAATATGATCTCAAGAGAGCTTGAGGGTGCAAAATTCTGAAGGGACCTTTGAAATCTCTAAATGTTCAACCTTGGCGAGGCCTTAAACTTGTCGCGAAAAGTGCCTTATAACGTCCTAAGTTGTATAGAATTATATAGCTATATATTATATCATAATGGTATTTGTATTTCCTCTTTAAATACATGTGCACACTGTTTTTGCCCGATCATCTTTTCTTTGCAACTACATTTATAATTGTACCGTTATCATACAATGGCATATGCTTAAACAATTTGACACACCTAGGTGCAGTGAACGTACCTCTATTATAAAGGGGTCCTTGTAGAGACTGTTAGTAGTCCGTATATATCGCCTGTTTAGAGCGGTCATGTACACAAGGGCATTATAAAACAAACATAAAAATCGCTGTAATTAAAGAAAAGTTATAAATAAAGCTGAGATATTACATTTTTATTTTAAATTATTAAATTAATATTCATATAATTTTTCAGAATCCCGCAATCTGATCGTTCATATTTCTTTAAACAAATATTCAAATATAATTTATATTTTATCCATATGAATATAATTGTCAGTCAGTCATCTTAATATATTTTAATATCAGTATAAAAACTTCATCACGAATCATTTATCAACATTTTAGCAATTTAGCCAACCACCACACCAGTGCAAATATTTTTCCCCCACCAATATAATGCAGGCGCTATTTGGACACCTATGACCGCTCACAGCTTTTGAGGACCCTTTAGTTCATCATGGCGGCGCCCGGTGGCCCTCTGAATTGTGAGGACTTTTTAATGTTTCAGGTAAAAATGTTTTTGCTTTGTGAATTTTTTTTTATTTTAACTGCGAGGTATTCTATCAATATAAAGTCGTCTTTGTGAGATTGTTGTTTTACTGACGTGAAGTTTAATATCTGGTGGCTTTCAAACACAGGGTTCATAGAATAGAGTCACAGGGTTGACCAGGGGTCCCTGTTGGGTGTGTAGTTGTGCACTGACTAGGGTGTGTTAGAGGGAGTTATTTCATTTCCTCTGTATAGAGAATTTACAGTCATTTAGGATGTGATCCAGCTCTGTGCAGGAGGCAGTCAGCTCTGACTCAAACCAATTTCCCAGTTTTATGCAAAAGTAATAAACTTTCATCAAATGTTTTATCACTGTAGGTTTGGATTCACTCTTTGTTTTTCTGTTTTCCACGCTCTTCAGGAGGTGTTGAAGGCAATGCGTACATTTGACGACAGGATCGTCCATGCTCTTAACACCACCGTCCCCACGGTGTCCTTCTCAGGCAAAGTGGACGCCACGCAGACCTGCAAAGATCTCTATGAATCTGTACGTGTGCTCTGGATCCAAACACAACGTTCAGCTTTCCATCAGATCGTGTGATGGAGAAATTTCATAATGTGTTTGTGCATGTCCCTTCCAGCTGATGGAGGCCCATAGGAGCAGAGACAAAGCAATAAAGACGTGTATTGTATCAACCTCGGAAGCTGTCGGGCGGTTACGTGAAGCGAGGGCGAAGGACAGCGACAACCTGTCGATCATCAAACAGCTCAGGAAAGAACAAAACAAGGTAGTTTTGTTCTGCGGTTGTGTAGATTGTGTGCACGTTTACCTAGGATGTGTAGTTACTTGTATAAGCTACTTGTGTACTTGCACTAATCACATTTAACATTAAACTTACAGATGAAGAGTATATTAGGTAGCAAGTTCTTAACGTTTAATGTGTTGTAAGCAGGAAAAATGGTCAAGCTTGAGGATATTAAGTACAAAGAAACATAAAACACAAAAACACCAGGCCCTGTGAGGTGTTTCTGGAATGCCGTGGTTAGTACATGCCACACTTTGTCCAAGAAAGAACAACCAGTGCACTGGGTGATGATCATGGCGCCCAATGCTTATGGATGCATGTGAGGAGAAAAGGCTTAGCCGACTGAAAATCTGCATTCTAAGAGAGAGTTTTCCGAATCTGAGGAGCGTCTCAGCTTGCCCATACTGAATCATGTCCTTCGAAACCTCCTACAATGGGCATCAGCAATAGACCAGCGTCAAAAGTCTTGTGGAGCACATGCCTCAACAGCTCAGAGCTGTTTCAGTGGCACAAGCGAGGCCTAGTCAATATTTTACAGGAGGATTTAATGCTATGGCTAAGTTGTATAGATTTCATATTTATTAAGATTTTGTATTCATCTATAGTTGTTGTGTGCATGTCCAACTACTGGCCATTAGATGGAGACAAACCTCAGCACATGGTTAGATATGCAATCGTGGTCGTGTGCATATCTGCTTACTGGCCAGTAGGGGGAGACACAACTAAGCACACAGTTATATTAGTTATTAAAAATTTACAATAAGAAATAAAGATTTTTTTCAAGTAAAAACAGCTGATCCACTTAGTGTGTAATTTATTTATTTTGTTTTTAATCTGTGGTCAAATTGACAATTTAAATTGTAAGTTTTTCGTTGAAATATTGGATCCGTTTTTTTAACATCATAAAGAATTACCCTTCTAATTATTCTTCGTTTTTGCATTTGCCTTTAGTTAAAACTCATGCAGTCTGAATTGAACGTTGAAGAAGTCATCAATGATCGCAGTCTGAAGGTCAGAATGTCCGCCTACTTAAATCTGTGTTTTCCTGTGATTTTATTTATTATTTTTTATTTTTTTATTGGTCTGTATTATCCTTCACTTTTCTCCTGATTCAGCAATCTTACTCGGCACCTCTACCTAGATCACTGCCCCTAACATATTCCTGGCCTCTTTTCAAAACACTCAAACCAGCCTCACTGGCCACTTTATTAGGAACCACTTCATTCATGGGATTATATAATCAGATCCGAATCAAGCATCAGCCTGGGGTGGGTTGGGGACTGATCTCAGTGACTTTGATCATGGTTATATGGTTCTTGGTATCATACAATACAAACGTAGTGAGCAGAAAATCGTCACATCGGTCACATACAAGACATTGAACCTTGTCTATTTTCATGCATGCAAATTTTTTTAGCATCTGTTGGATGTAATAAAACCCTTTATATACATGGTGCATACGCTATAGTGCACTGTATGTACAGTAACTGAACAAGCACTTATTACTATGTGTTATTAGTCTGTGCTTTTAGTATGTCTGCACCAAGAAAGTCTTTGGCTTTTAACAATGTGAGTTCAAGTCAAAGCAGAACCTTTGATTGTGTAGAATAACAGAACACAGTTATGAGAGTTAAAAACCTCCCTTTATTTCTCTCTCAATAATCCCCTGCTACACTAAGGCACTAATCCCAGTGTTTCACTAGTGCTTGGATACCATTAGGGTGGAAAGTTTCCTTAGTACTCCTGAGCCATGATCAGACCGACCACTTCACGTCTGAAACACTGGCCATCCAGGACCTCCTTTAATGGCCAATGACTGTGCTTGAAGCCTTCTGTAAATCACTCTTACACCTTCATCCGCCAGACATTTCATTAAGTTCCAGTTTGACTTGCACACCCCTCATATTTTTATTATTCTCCCACGCTTAGACATGCACTGAGGTCATTTTACTATATTCTTTTCATTTATTATCACTTACGATTGCTAAAGCAAAAGAATGAGTTGTCTCTTAAATCTCTGCAGGTTTTCAACGAGCGATGTCGAATCCACTACATCCCCTCTAAGACAGATTAAACCTCGGTGCCCTTTGGTGAGATCTACGCTATACACCGAGGCTGCTGTGCATCACAACTGGAGTGAACTGGGTTGCTGCTCTCTCAGATTGTTAGTCTGAACTCCTGAGTTTCATCAGTAACGTCAGACTTCTGCTTTACACACAGCTGTTGTACAAAATGGATTTTTATAAACAATAGTTTTTTTTCCACTGACCAGTGTGTGTTCAGTTCGCTTCTCGTATTTTAATTTACATTATGACCTGAATGACAGGTGAGATGTATGTGGGAATGGGTGGAAATTATATGTGAGAATATAATTATTCATGTCTAATTGATGATGTTCTCTAAAGAATACAGAATACAGTAAACACCCGGCTTAAAGCACAGTCCAATTTCCCATGTCATAATTAATTACTTGAGGTGTCGCAAAATAATCAATGATGATAATCAGTGTGGTGTTAGTTACTACACATACGTTGATTATGCTGCTGTGTATGATTATGATGCATTTTATCCATTTATAGCTGTGATAAATGAAATGAAGCTTCTTTCAAACAAGCTCCATTCCTCCCTCACCAGCCTTTCTCTTGAAGATTACATGACAAAAACCTCAGAGAGACCATACCAGTGTAAACGCCTCTGTCCTGTCACTTTTACTCAAGACTCATTCCATTAATGTCAAACACTTCTCAAAATAAAATTAAGTGACCACTTCATCCCGGTTTGACTTGAACAAATATCCCATCTTTAATAAACAAATTGAAAAATACGAAGAAATTATACATAAATACATGTTCAAACAAATTCATTATTTTCCATGTAATTTTATATTAAACTCTGCATTTTCCAGTGCAAATTTGGACACAGTCCCTGTTTGTATATGTTGGTGCCATTTCTACAGTGTCTCACTGAGCTCATTATTAATCAGCTTTGCTTTTTAAATGCCTTTAAAAAAATCTTAATGTGTTTTCTGTAATGCTTACAGAAGAAGTAGAGGGATGAAATTTGGGAATTCATTAGGATTTCTCAGGTTTGCTTGGTTTATTTTGTAAAGCGTCTCAGCAAGAACATGGAGGAATATGAACATATGAACAAGTAAGGGGATCAAATACTAAAAAGTTGTGCTGGTTTTGGAAACTAACAAACAGGGTGGTGTGATAGTGACTACCATGAAACACACTTTCCCCATAGCAAGCTGGAATATTGTCCTACAATAGCACATCCTGAAGTATTTATTCCTCCTCTTTATTTGCCATGGATTACAATTTTAATAGTGTATTCATTCATACCTGAATTTTTCCCTTTTCTATCCTGAAGACATTCCCCTGACCGAAACCAAAACACTGATACTGGAGACAGGTTTCACAAATAACACGTTCACGCCTCTTCACAGCTGTTTACCATATACTTATTACAGGAAACACATTTTTAGTCTGATTATTCATTTTATTTACAAGACTGTACATGTTTCTGAGTTGTTAGAAGATGAATGGAGAAAATCTGCAGACACTGATTACTGTTTTCATCAGGTGTGTTATATTAAACAGAGAGAAGAGGTAAACACCAAGTTTGAATCTCTTCCAAAAAAGTGTTATTTATTTAATGATGAACCATATTGCATAAACATAGAGAAGAAGGATTTTTTTTTTTTTGTAAAATAGATGCTAAGCCGTTAATTTAAGGTGCCTCATAGGAGCTGATCTAGAAAAACCCTGACTACATTACAGATTTTAGCCCATTTACAGTTTCTTTTCTTAGCATTAAAGATATGCTTCTTTTTCTTTTTTCTCCTGAATTGAATTAGGAAAATGGCAACATGTCCTAATATGCTGTCTGTTGAAAAAGTCTGACCCAGGTTTAGGTCAGGACGCTGTGGTGGCCAGTTTGTGCGGAAAAATTATTCCTCATGCTCCTAGAACAACTCTTCACAAAATTAGAAGGGCTTCGGTTTTGGTGCTGTTTAATTGAAGGAAGTTCTTTGAATTGTCAACAGCAACAGCTTCAACTGATGAGCTGTCATCCAGGATGAGATGTGACACGCTGAGATCCGGGTGGAAACCTGAGTGTCTCAGGGAGGAAAGGAAAGAATAAGTTGCATGGCATAACAATGGTATGAGACGCTGTGAGAGGATATGACCTTACCAAGTGATCTGGTGTGGAGGGAAAACAGGAGAGGACCAAGTACTGAGCCCTGTAGCACACCAGTAGAGAGTCTGCGTGGGGCAATGAACAAAATGTTTTATGTCGGGATTTTCTTCGAAGAGATTTATGTTTTTCAGATTTCTGAAATGGATATAACATTGTGTTTTGGAACATTATGTATATGAAGGAAGCATCGAAATTATTTTATGGCCAGTTTAAAACTTTTAAAGGGCATTCAAAACATGCAAAATGTGTCCATGAGATAAACTCTGGAAACATAACCCTGACTAGGATAGGAAAGTAGATGAATAATGATTATGATGACGAAATTTGAAAGAACATGTGTATGAGCAGCAACACGATAACATGACACAATGCAATATGCATGTGATAGGGCCCAAATTCCTTGTTACCTTTTTCCAGATGGCAGGAGGGTGAAGAGTGGGTGTGAGGGATGTGAAGGGTGTGCATTGTGTTATCCACAATGCTGGTGGCTTTGCGGATGCAGCATGTGGTGTAGATTTCTGTGATAGAGGGATGAGAGACCCCGATGATCTTCTCAGCTGTCCTCACTATCCACTGTAGGGTCTTGGGGTCCGGGAAGGCACAATTCCCAAACTAGACAGTGATGCAGCTGCTCAGGATGCTCTTGATGGTCCCTCTATAGAAGATTGTAGAAAAATCGGTGGTGGAAGCTAGGTCTTCTCATGAAGAAAAGACACTTTCTTATGCAGAGAGCTAGTGTTGAGAGACCAGATGAGATTCACCTCCAGGTGGGCACCAAGTAATTCAGTGCTGTTGACAATCTGCACAAAGGAGTCTTTGATGTTTAGATGAGAGTGGTCACTCTGTGTTCTTCTGAAGTCAACAACAATCTCTTTTGCCTTGTTGGCGTTCTGAGACAGGTTGTTGTCTTTACACTGGTCTGTTAGCCTCTGTACTTCCTCTCTGTACACTGACACATCATTCTTGCAGATGTGACTTGCCACGGTTGTGTCATCAGCTAATTTTATGATGTGAAAGTCCAGGATCCATTTACAGAGGGAGGTGTTCAGGCCCACCCGACTCAGCTGATCAGGTGTTGGGTAATAAGAGTATTCAATGCTGAGCTAAAATCTATGAATAGCATCCGAACGTAGGTATCCTTGTTGTCTAGGTGTGTGATGGCCAGGTGGAGTGGAACGATTAGGACAATACACAAACTGCAATGGGCGGCAGATGGGTCTTGATGTGTCTCATGACAAGCTGCTTAAAGTACTTAATGATGACAGGTGTGAGTGCAACAGGATGGTAGCCATTGAGACGACACAGAAGACTTCTTTGGCACAGGGACGATGGTGGTCGACTTGAAGCACTGCCCAGAGAGATGTTATAGATGTCGGTAAGAACACCTGCTAGAACACCCTAGACGTTCAGCACATTCTCTGAACACTCTGCCAGGGATGTTGTCTGGTCCGGCCGCTTTACGGGAGTTGACTCTGCATAGAGTTTTCCTCGCATCAGCTGTGGTGAGACATAGCACCTGGTCGTTTGGAGGAGTGGTTGTCTTCCTCATTGTCACGTCATTTTGTGCGTCGCACTGTGCGTATTGCGTCGCACTGTGTTCAGCGCATCTGGAAGGGACCCGTCACTGTGCTTTTCTTCCCCTGGGAAAGTTTGGACCTTGCTGTTTTTAGGGCCACCTTGTCCCGTGCTCTGATGGCAGATTCTTGTGTCTTCAGAGGTGAATACATCTCTGCAGTAATCCATAGTTTCTAGTTGGGGCGTGAGATGGTGTTCTTGGAGACAGTGACGTCATCTGTGCTCTTGTTGATGTAGCTGGTCACTGATGACGTGTACTCCTCCGATTGGGTGAAGTTGCGATAAGTTGCAGCCTCCCTGAACATTTTCCAGTCAGTGTTCTCAAAACAGTCCTGAAGAGCGAAGATGGTTCCTGCTGGCCAGGTTTTCACCATCTTCAGAACTGGTTTTGAACAATTGACAAGTGGTCTGTGTGCTGGAATTAGCATAACAGAGATGTGGTCTGAGTAGCTGAGGTGGTGTGGGGATGGTGCTCTGCCCGATATGCACCAGGGATGTTTGTGTCAACAAATATGTTTGTTGTTGTTACATAATTACATAATTACATATGTGTTATTTCATACTTTTGAAATCCCCAGTATTGTGGTAGAACGTAGAAAATAAATCACTAAACAAAGACAAAGAAACTTTTGAGCGGTTGTGTACATGTTCTCTCTGTGCTGATTACTCTGGTTTCCACAGACCTGTATTGTAGGTTTACTGTTTGCTTTCAAATTGGCAGTAGTGTATGTGTGCTTGTGTCCTGTAATACTTTGGCCCTCTAAGGTTTATTCCACACTGCATCCCAACTTCTCTAGATAGAGGGATAGAGGACAAATTGGCAATTAAGTTAGATGCATGTAGATTTGTGTCAAGCCATCCTATTGTTGTCATTATTGATTATACAAATGGCTATTTTTTTTAATAATACACTATATACCTCAAGGTATATTCAGTATTTCTGTTAAATCACAGTTGTGAAATGTACTATTAATAGAAACTCTTTGATAGCAAAATGGGGAAAATGTGGCTGTTTGGATCTTTAATGTAGGATTATTTGTCATTCTGACTTATAGCTCGCAACAGAATGAGTCCTTAATGCAAGTGTCAAGTAAACAAACTGATAATTATAAATACGGTATTAGGAAAACCTCAAAAAATTAGTGGGTAATTTTTGAATTAAATCTAAAGATTTAGTAAAGGACTTAATAAATCACACTCCTCTTCATACTTGGCAGACTTTTTGTACACCCTCCTTCTCCCAGCCTCTTCCTTAATAGCCTTCAGCCACTCTATTAGTCGTCTCTCTCAAGCAGAGGTATATTTAAAACAATAGCAGGGCTGGTAAGAATTTAATTCAAATGAAAATTATAACATTAAATCCCAGGCCAATTTAAAGTAAACAGGAATATCACGCTGTGGTCACTGGATTCACTTTCAATAATAGATTTAGTTTTTAATTCTGTATCTTTTTTAATGGAATACCTGTTCAGAAGTATTCGATGGGGTCCTGATGGGCTTTGGCCATTGGCTGAGACACCAATCACTGAGATACAAATGTCTTTTGCCGGCCCCTTAGCTATTTGCTTAAAAAATTAAGCGACCTTAAGAGACCTGTGAAAATAATACAAGGACAAGTTGACACAGGCGCCAAGGTAGTTTAGAGGTTGGCATTATCATCTTACCAGGGCGTTCACGTCCGGTTTGTGTGCGTGGAATTTACGTGCTCTCGCTTTGTGCTTGATGGGTTTCCTCCAAGTACTTTGGTTTCCACACACCTGTGTTGTAGCCAGATGTTTGCTTCAAAATTGCCAGCAGTGTGTAGGTGTGTGGTTCCACAGAAGCCTGGCCTAATTAAAATATTGCAACAGCACTTTTTTTTTCTAAGACTTACACACATAACTGGTCTTACATACTGTATAACTGATAACATAAGTCATGGTAATGCCAAAGACACAAACACTTTACTGCCTGAAACAATCCTACTGCTTCAAATAATTACACAATCAGTTTTTTTTCCAGTTTTTTTTTTTTCCAGTAACTATTACTATACCAAACTAGAACCAGTGATCGAATTTTAAAAAAGTTTCAAGGGGGATGGTGTGGTCAAGTATTTATTTTTTGTGTGGGGAGACTATAACTAACCATACAAATGATTGCAAAATATGTCTAATTTTTAAGAACAGCTTTATTAACAAAATATAAGCATTTAAACACGCAATTGTCAAAACTGTCATTTGATCCTTTCCATATGGCTTTTTTCTGGGGAGGATTATAAAAGCAGAATAAAAATCTACATAAACATTAGTAATTAAATAATTTAAGTTAATAGTACTGTACTTTTGTAAGACGACACACCATTCTCTCTCTCTCTCTCTCACACACACACACACACACACACACACACACACACACACACACACACACAGAGGTGGAAAGTGTACTAAAATTTTGTACTCAAGTAAAAGTACTGTTACTTTAGTGAAATTTAAAGTTACCATTATAAAAATCTACTCAAGTAAAAGTAAAAAGTAGCTCATAAAAAATTTACTCAGAGTAAAAGTTACTGAGTTACTTTTTTTTTTTTTTAACAGCGGGTGGGATGAGGGATTCTAGCGTAGTTCAAAAAAGATGAGCAGATATAAATCTCAAACTAGTTGTTTTTAACTGAAGGAACACCTTTGCATAATAAAGCTGTTGTCTTTCTTGTGCTTGAAAATCAAAGTGGTCACTTAAATATGGCGCTACGTCCCAGTCTGGGGTTGGGCCGCACAGCAAAAGAATGGTTCAGGGTCCTATTTTAAACTGTATGGAAACGGTGGTATATGGCAGAAAGAACTAGATCCAGTCATTAACTGATGAAATAATGAGGTTTGTATTGCTTTACAAAAAGACACAAACAAAAATCCAGGTACCTTCCCTGACTCCCTAAACCAAAAACAGTGAATAAATTCCCTCTTCCCAAAATAAATAACTTAAATGGCAGCCACGCCCCTACTACTGACGAGTGCACAAACATACAGTGAAATTATCTACAAATATATACAAAGACCAACCAAACCAAAGGAGCAAAGCAATAATCAAAGTCAATGGGAGGCAAAAAGCCAAAACCAAAAAACACAACCAAATATAAAAACGCCAAAATCAGAATCTCTTTCCTCTTTCCCGCGTCTCTCTCCGGTTTATATCTGGTGGCGCTGGTTGATGACGTCACTCTCAGGGCAGAAGCGGCCGTGTGGGAGGTCGGGTAGATGCCGGTGTGGGGACAGTCAGAAAACCTGGAGTGGAGTCTGGAGCGGCGCGCGACCAGGACACGAGACACACACGCGAGCGCAATGAAGCATTTATACAAAGCAGAATATTTTTCTCATTTTTGCATTTTCATTCATTTGTTTTACTCAGTAGTGAATATGATTTAAAATTTACAATACTTCAAACAAAACATACTAAAGTAAAAGTAAAATTACAGATTTTAAAAACTACTTTAAAAAGTAGAAGTACACACACACACACACACACAAACACACACACACACACACACACACACACACACACACACACAAATAATCAATTACAGTAACGCAAGTAAATGTTATTTGTTACTTTCCACCTCTGCACACACAAATAATCAAATTAATATGATGCTTTAAAAAATATACATTTTTAACCCTTTTTTTACACAAGCATGTAGGTGAAGCCACAATGTCTAATGAAAAAACAAAACATCTTCTTTAAATTGAGAATGAAATTACACAAATTGGGTAAAGAATGTGTCTTTTAATGTGTTAAACTGAATCCTCCACTTTCATCGCGTCTCTACAGAGAGGATTTGTGCGTATTTATCCTACCTTCGGTTTTCTCCTTTTTGAAATATGTCAAAAGCTGTGCTTGAACTGTTCGCTTGGCTGTTGCTAATCTAATGCTAATTGCAGTTATTTATAGTTCAATAATTACATAAAATTCAGTACAAATATTACATTACATATGTATATATATATATATATATATATATATTTTTTTTTTTTTCATCAAAAAGTGAAATGTTTAATATCATTAATGTTCAACATTTCAGATTGGACACTAAAGAAGATTGAATTTCCTGGTCACTGTCACATATTGACCATGTAGCCTCCGTTATACAAAAGGTCAGAGTTTACCCTGCTGGTTTGTCTTTCAGTTGCTCTAATCAAGGGGTCACCAGAACTTGGTATCAGCGCTGCTGGGGTTTTGGCCATTGGCTGGAACATGGGCTTTTCTCATGGCAGGTGAGCCACCAATCACTGAGCTACAAATGCCTTATGCCCGCCTCTTTAATATATATATATATAAAAAAAAAAATTGAGTGTCCTTAAGAAACCTGAAAATATAGTTGACACAGGCGCCAAGGTAGTATAGAGGTTAGGATTATCATCTTACCAGGGCGTTTACATCCGGTTTACATGCTCTCTCTCTGTGCTTGATGGCTTTCCTCCGAGTACTCTGGTGTTATAGCCTGATTTTTGCTTCAAAATTGTCAGTAGTGTGTATGTATGTGGTTGTGTCTTGTGATCGGTTGCCACTCTCTCTAAGGTTTAGTCCACATGGGTAGCCAAGACCACAGATGGATGGATGGACAAATTGTCAGTTACACTCGTTGCATATAGTTTTGTCTCAAGCCATCCTATTGGTGTCATTATTGATTATACAAATATCGATATATTTTTTACTATACCCTACATACCTCAATGTATCCAGCATTTCTGTTAAATCACAGTTAAGAAATGTACTATCAATACAAATTCGTTGACAGAGAACTGGGGAAAATGTGGCTGTTTGGGTCTTCAATGTATGATTTTCTGTAATTTTCTGTAAAAAACAAAATGTGTCCTTAATGTGCTGAAACTACATAGGACGCAAAACCAACTGACAGATTAGTCTAAATAAATAAATTGAGTTATTGAGTTTATTATTCAGCCTGGCAGACTTTTTGTACGCTCTCTTTCTCCCAGCCTCTTCCTTCAGCTCGCACCGCTCTATTACTCTTCTCTCTCGACTGGGGCTCTATGTAAAGCAATAGCAGTGCTGGTGAGAATTTAATTCAAATAAAATTAGTAATATTGAAACGCAGGCCAATTTAAAGTAAACAGGAACATCAGTCTGTGGTCACTGGATTTACTTTCTCTAATTAGATTCCACAGAATTCTGGCCTAATGAATACATTACAACACTGGTTTCGTATCAAAGTAATTTCATTACAGGTATTGCATCCTTTATGATAGACTGAGAGACTGAGGAGGAGCTTCTTCTCGCACTTGTGGTTACTGCACACCTGCACATTCATGGACATTACGTTTCCATTTAATTCTATTTCCTTGTTGCACGTAAGTCATTTTAAATATCTCACTTTCAGGCATATTTGCACCCCCAAACCCCCCCCCCCTTTATATATATATATATATAACCTTTATATATATATAAAGGTTTTCTTTATATATATTTTAAATATTTTTCTTATATTTTTCTTACATTGTATATTTTGTATTATATAGATATATTATTCTTTCTTAGCTAAATTTACTTCCTATGTTTTTCATATTTATTTACTATTAATAGTCTTTTATTTGACGGGTCACGGGCCGTCGTATAAGGATTTCACTGCATATCGTACTGTGTATGTGACAAATACAATTTGAATATAAGCATATCTAATATCCAATAACTCTCAATATGTTCCTTTTAATACTGAATATGTATTTCAAAAAAATAAAGCAACTGAGATAGTAAATGCTTCAATTTATTAATTGAAGAAGCAGATAATTTCTTTAGTCAATTAAGTATTAAAGCATTGAACGCTGTAATTAATGATGATAAAATTTACCCATCTATCCTTTCAAATTTAAAACAAATTAAAAACACATTTCCTGTTTCTGTTTGTGTGTTAGTGTTGTTTCAATTCTGTTTCCCTCTCAGTGGAATACATGTTCAGAAGTATTCGATGGGGTCCTGATGGGCTTTGGGATACTGTAGACCACTAAGTTCCAGGTCTCCTCCATAGCAAGGCAGATTCTCATAGACACGCAGGTGAAGACATTCCTCACCACCCACATGCACCTGTAGACATCAGATACAAGCAATTATTTGAAGAAAAAGGGCTTGAGGTCTATCCAGTATGAGACTGCATGAGTGTATTTGTGTCCTACCTTGATGAAAAGGTTCCTCCCAGCTACCGTCTGTGTCTTGTAGGATTTAGCAGTGAACATGTTAAATTTTTTTCCCGCTTTTTTCTCTGCCTGATCCTTCATCTGCAAATTATTAGATTGATTATTAAGCATCAAGATTCAAGAATTGTATTTGTCACATACATGGTTGTACAAGTACAGCCGTAGTGAAATGCAAACTCCAGACTGCAGATTTTTATGTACAAAATAAAAATAAGACTAAGAAGATAAAGTAAATTATATTATGTAAAATGTGATCAAAACAATCAGCACTACTCCGACTCCTGCAAATAATTACACCATCAGGTTTTTCCTGAGTGCAAAATACAGACTTATTCACTTGTGAAGATACGTCGCTTGTAATGTTTACAAGAATGTTATAGGAAATGCATACAAGAAAGAAAACGCCTGAAACTGATGGTCATTGCTTCACCATCCTTTCTCTTTCTCTTAAAGGTAATGTGACAAACAGTAGGTTGTTTTGTTAGTGAGGAAGCATAAAACACAAAGGAGAACAGCAACGTACAGCAAAAACTCCTCTGTTTTGAAGACTTTACCATATAGAAAAATACGAAATGTGGAGGAATAAAAACAAACTCCACCAACCTTATCACAGATCTGCTGAACCTCAGCATCGGCCTGTTTCGACTCGGCCAGTCCTCCACACATCATGCCCTCCATTATTATTGTAGCTTCAAGTAAAAGTTTTATTTTATTATTATTATTATTATTATTATTATTATTATTATTATTATTATTATTATTATTATTTTAAACAAAAACTCCAAACACAGACAAATCGGACACTTCTATAATAATAACACTTACCAGTAAAGAGCGAAGTCTCAAACTGCAAACTTCCTACAAAAGATAAAACAGAGTCGCAAATACAGTGTATATAATTCGGAATAAGTCACGCCCATAAATAGAACATACAACAACAAGGCTAGGTCCCACCCCTAACACCCCAAAAAAAAAAAAAAAAATAAATAAAAATAGGTTGTGTTTCCATCCTGTCTGTTCAGGTTTCTTTAGTAAATAATGCAAAGTTAAATTTTACAAAATATTCTTTTTAATTATATTAAAGCTGAATGCACCCTTGGGGTGAACAAATGACATACAGTGAAAAAAGGAATATTATTATGGTAACACAGTCTTGCAACTGGTTCAGTGTATAAAAGTAGAGATTTCTACATATTACTGTACTAGAAGCAGAAGTCTTTCTCTCTCTTACCACATGTGTTGCTTTTAATGACTATTTACTTAAAATAATAATAATAATAATAATAATAATAATAATAATAATAATAATATAAAGCAGTGGAGATAGAAGGCATGGTAATTTCAAACTGTGTCACAGTGTATGGCTGCGTACATGACAAATAAAATGAGATTTTATGTTAATCATAGGAAACTATTTTGGAATAAAATTTTAAATAATACTGCATGAAACAATCATAATCTGGCAAATAATTACACAATCAGGTTTTTCCTGAGCCAGTACAAGTGAAAAAATGCAGACGTACTCACTTGTAAAGACATGTCGCATTTTATGTTTATAACATTGTTATAAGAAATGCATCCAAGAAAGAGGACAACTGAAACTATAACTGTACCAAACTATAACTACTGAACCACAGTCCCTCCTTTACCATCCTTTCTTTTATTCTTAAAGCTAATGTGCCAAAAAAAAGTAGTTTGCTGTGTTGGACAGGGGCGTGGTGGCTCTGGTGCGTCTAGGTTGTTGATTTGAGGATCTAAGGATCTGAGGTTCGAGACGCACTGTTAATGAGTTGCCACACCACATACTTCCCGGCCACTGGATGCAGTGCCGGTGCCAGGCTTGGTTAGAAAAATGGGAGGGTGCGTCAGGAAGGGCATCTGACATTAAACTTGTGAGAAGTTGTGTGCAGATCTGATGGTCTGCTGTGACGAGCCCTTAGGAAAGTTGTGAAAGAAACAATGAAGCACAAACTCCTCTGTTCTGAAATAAAGTGAAAATGAATTAAAAACCACATCCCAAAGACTTCAAAGGTTCATGTGTAAAAATGATTCCTCATGTTCCACAAGTCTTTCAAAATATGAGTCCTGGAAGCCTTCTGTACATGTCAATCAGTTTGAATGCAAACCCAAACAAAGGTTCTTGGTTGTTTGCATTACTGTGGCAATGATTATTATTATTATTATTTTTTTAATCAAAGAAGGAAATCTGTATAAATAAAAGACAGGCTTTTGTCTGTACATTGATCAGGAATCGCTCAATGATTTCAATGATGTTTTTATGTTTCACACATTGGAAGACCTGAAACCTTTGGTTTTTCTATATCTGTCTGTATGTATGTCTGTCTGTACGTCTGTCCAGCAGATTTTGTCACAGCATCATGAAAACCTGGCTGTACAGAATTTAATGAAACCTTATATGCATTTGCCTTAAATTACATCTGAGCCATAAATGAAATCAAAATGTTGAGTAGAAGGGACGTTATGATCAGTTATGTGCCAGGTTACATCACAGCTCTTTTTTGGACGAATATAGTGCTTTTACCCATGAAGTGGGCGTGGCTATACATATCACTCAATAGAGCCAATCAGCACAATAGTTTACTATAAACACACAAAGTATGCAGAAGACAGAAACTACCGTCATGCACCTAGTACGCGCCCAAATCCTCATGAAACTGAAAAAAAAAAAAAACACGAGACAGAGCATGGAGCAGTCCGAAAAAGGCAAGTACACTATGAAAGCTGGACCTTCAAAGATGTATGGACAGATCAATGTATATTCATTCTTCCAGCTAGAAGTTTAAAACCAGTTTGTCTCATATGTTTCGAAACTGTGCTGCAAATAAAAAGCAGTGATGTGAAGTGCCACGATGAGATAAAACATGGACTTTTAGAGCAAACATATCCGCAGCAGTCAGGAACACTGAGTAAAAAGGATGTCGTCATGTGGCGACTGTAATAATCTGCTTTACGGAGGGAGTGTGTTTGGCTGACGACAAAAGAAGTACAACTTAGTGTAAACAAGGTGTAAGGTACTCAACGTAAATTTTTTTTACATTGTATTAACAAGTTAAGCAGAGAGTTCTGCCATACAGAAAGACAGACAGACATGTATGTGGACTTCAACATGAAATAATAATATCACTGATTTTATTAAAGCCCATCAGTTTATTTTAGCTTTAACCTTTTAACTATTACTATAAACTCTGTAACTGTCAAACAACAAGTACTTACATTAGTGTTTATTTGCAGTGTTCTACATTTTGGATTGTGTACTAAAGAAGATTGTATTTCTTGGTCATTGTTTAAATTCAAGCAGATTTGTCATATTGACCTCAGTTATACAAAGGGTCTGTTGTTTTATCTTTCGGCTGCTCTCATCAGGGGGTCGTTTCACACACCACTACAGGTACAGGTTTTACTCACAGGATTGATTGTTGACTCAACCATCCCATTTAATCCAGGCTTGGGATCAGCACTTTATGCAGTGGCTGGGTGTAATGGCAGGTTTAAAGCCAGTGTATCACACAAACCTAAAGCTTTTCACTAGAAGTGAAAACATTCTGCATTCAGCACTATAGACAGCTACAGAGGGGCGGGGCAACGAAACTCCGGTTTCCTCCCACAGTCCAAAGACATGTAGGTTAGGCTAATTGGTGTTCCCAAAATTGCCCGTAGTGTGTGAATGAGTGAGTGCATGTGTGTGTGTCTGTGCCCTGCGATGGATTGGCACCCTGTCCAGGGTGAACCCTGCCATGTGCCCTAAGTCTCCTGGGATAGGGTCCTGGCCCCCGTGACCCTGAATACAGGATTAAGCCGTATAGATGATGAGTGAGTGTTACACCATTATTAGGAAATTATAAGTAATTAGTGAGTAATTTCTGTTTGAATTGTAAATTTTTAGCAATGATCTTAACTCCTCTGTATAATTCCACCTGGCAGACGTTTTGTATCCCCTTCTTCTCCCAGCTTCTTCCTTTAGCTTCCACCACTCTAGTCTTCTCTCTCAAGCAAAGGTTTATGTAAAGCAATAGCAGTACTGGTGAGAATTAAATCGAAATTGAAAAAAGTATTATTGAAACACAGGCAAATATAAAGTAAATCTAATTTTGTGTTCACAGAAAATTAGAGAAACTCTAATTAGATTTAGTTAGATTTTTTTTGTCCACAGAATTCTGGCCTAATGTGTACATAAATTTTATTGCACATAGTACATTCTTTAAGATGTACGTATAGACATACAGTATAAACATATCAAATATACCTCAATATGTTCCTTTTAATACTGATAATTTATTTAACATTTCAGATGGTGCACTAAAGATGGATTAATTAAATTAAAGCAGATCTGTGAAATTGACCATGATACCTCTATGATAGAAATGATAAGAGTCCCCCCCCCCAACCTTTTTTTTTTAGCATTCGGCTGCTTTCGTTATAACTTGCAACAATATGTGTGCTTAAAGCCAAAAACACATAGGACACAGAACCAGCTGACAGATTTGTCTCAATATCTAAACTGATAATTGTTATTCTGTGTTCTCAGGATTCAGTTTTTCTAATTAGATTTAGTATTAATTATTTCCACAGAATTCTGGCCTAACGAATATATTACAACACTGGTTCTGTATCAAAATCTGTTCTTGCCTTTAACTTGAATACACATATTGTGGACATATAAACATATAAAATATCAAGTTCCAAATATAAATACCATATCAAATACCGCTCCATGTGTTCCTTTTAATACTGTTCATTTATAATATATAAAATAAAATAAATAAAAAAAATTAAAAAAAAGCAAGTCGAGATAATAAGCACTGATATATATCAATAATTTTATTCATTAAAGAAACAGATAATGTACTAAAGTACTAAACAGTGTAATTAATAATCTGGTCTGATTTACCCTTGTGACATTCCAAATGTAATAGAAATTTAGACACACTTTCTGTTTGTGAGTGTTAGTGATATTTTAATTCTGTTTCTTTCCTAATGTAGAATTCTTTCAGAAGTGTTCGATGGGGTCCTGATGGGCCTTGGATATCTGCACTCCATTAAGTTCCAGGGTTCCTCCATCACAAGGCAGCTTCTGATAGACACGCAGGTGAATAAATTCTTCACCACCCACATGCACCTGTCAGTGGCCATCAGACACAAGTTATTATTTGAAGAAAAGGCGCTTGTGGTTTATTTAATTTAAGACTGCACGAGTGTCTTGGTGTCCGAACCAGCTACCACCTGTTTCTTGAAGGATTTAGCAGTAAAGGTGTCAAATTTTCTTCCTGCTTTTTGCTCTGCGTGAACCTTCATCTGTAAATTATTAATCATCATCACTTTTACTTTTATCAAGAAATATTTTTCTATGACACACACACACACACACACACACACACACACACACACACACACACATATTACTGTTTTTACTTATAACTATTATGTGTTAAAATCATGGAAAGGCTGATATCACAAACATTTTACTGCCTGAAACAATCCTTGTCTGAAAAATCAACTCAGAACCAATACAAGTGCAAAATCCAGTCTTGTAAAGACATGTTATTTTTATAACAAGAAATGCATACAAGAAAGAGTACACATGAAACTATAACTGTACCAAACTACAGTATAACCACTGAACCACAGTCGCTCCCTTACCAGCCTTTCTCTTTCTCAGCAAGCAAATATGGCAAAAAACAATTTGTTGTGTTAACAGGTAATCATAAAGTATAACCTCCTCTGTTCTGTAGACTTAACCATATAGGGAAACTTATTAACTTTTACAGAGTGCTGACACTGGAGACTCCTTCCAAAAATGTTAAATAAAGGCTTTTAAAGTGCACTAAAAACATTTAAATTGTGTCTCTGGGATAAACTTTGGGAACATGACATGATTATGATGATGATGGTGATGGGATTTGAAAGAAGATTTAAAGACTGATATGGTTAGTCATCACCTACATCAATGTTTTTCCTGTTCAAGGTTCATCAGGACACCGACCAGAGCGCTATTCAACAATTTCCCCAAGGGTGACTTAACATGTTGAGTAATAAATTAACACACAGCAGTGTTTATATAAAAATAGTTGGAAACAGTTGAAATTCTGAAAGTTAAATCAACACTGGCGATTTTACAGTGTTGTAAAGGAGGTGGTGATCTCAACTGTTTTTGCAGAAGAACAAGAAGTGTGGAGGAACTCCACCAACCTCGTCACAGATCTGCTGAACCTCAGCAGTGGCGTCTTCCTGCTCGGACAGTCCTCCTCCTGAAGACATTATTACTGTATCTGCAAGTAAAGGTTCAATTTATTTCTTATTTTTCTTTCTTTTTTTCTTTTTACAAAAACTCCAAATTTAACAGACACAAACCGAACACTTCTGTTATAGTAACACTTACCAGTAAAGAGTGAAGTCTCAAACTAAAAACTTCCTGGACACACAGCAGCAGATCAAACAGGCCAACAAATACAGTACATATAATTTCCAATATCCCCCGCCCATAAACAGAACAGCCAATCACAGGGCTACTCCTGCCCCTAACGCTAACCACCAACCATAGTGATCAGTCTATTTTTAGATTTTATTTTAATATTTTTATTTGATGACAGGTATTTTGAAGAGACATATAGACATTAACAGATGTGGAGAAAAGTGAGTAGAAATAGAGATTCCTAGGGGAAATATTACCAAAGTAAAAGCAGAATTCTCTGTCTCTCTCTCTCTCTCTCTCTCTCTCTCTCTCTCACACACACACTTTCTCTCTAACAACATATGTCCCTCTTAATACTGATCATTCACTTTAAAAGTATGATAATAAAATAAGGCAGTCGAGATTATTAAATCATGGTAACTTCAATAATGCAAAAACTTCACTGCCTGAATCAATCCTACTCCAACAAATCATTACACCATCAGGTTTTTTTCTGAACCAGTACAAGTGCGATTTGTTTGTTATGTTTATATCAGCATTGTAATAAATATATGCAAGAAATAGTACGTCTGAAACTATAAATGTATCAAACTATAATGACTGAACTACAATTGTCCCTGCACCATCCTCTCTGTTTCTCTTAAAGATAATGTGACAAAAAAAAAACCACAGTTTGTTGTGGCAATGAGAAACAGACTCCTCTGTTCTGAAATAAAATGAAAATTAATTAAAAGCCACAGACTTTTAAGTTCATGTGTGAAAATAATTCCCAGAAGCACTTTTTTTTTTACAATCCGAGTCCAGGAAGTCTTCTGTAGTCATTTGAATCCAAACCCAATCACAGATTCTTGGTTGTTTGGGTGAGCATGGCCAAGGCCATTTTTTTAAATAAAAAAGAGGAAATGTTTACAATCTTCAATGTTCAACATTTAGGGTTGTCCAATAAAGACTATTTTTTTTAAAGAAGATTCTATTTCTTGGTCAGTGTTTTCAACTAAAGCAAATGTGTGATATTGATCATTGGAGTTTTCTTTCAGCTGCTCTCATCAAGTGGTCACCAGAGTGAACCATTTGTTTCACACACAACTTGGCAAAGAATTAACTTACAAGTTTAAGGGCTGACTCAACCATCCCATTTTAACCTCATGACCTCCTCATAGGCTCCAGGCCCCTCATGACCTTAAATACAGGCTTAAGAAATATAGACGATGAGTGAGTAAGTGAGTAAATGTGTCATACTTAAATAAGACAAAGTTTTATTTTACAACATATTTGTTTTAAATATTTTAAGCTGAATGCACCCATGCAACATAGAGTATGTGTTTTCTCTGAGTACTCTGTTTGTCACAGACGTGTGGAGTAGGCAGATCATTTTGCTTCCAAATTGTATAAGTGTACGTCCTGTGATAGGTTGGTACTATGATACCAGATAAAGAAGGTGTAGGACATTAAGTTCTTAAGGTCAACGGTCCAGACCAACGGAGAATGTGCAAAAGAGGTGAAGAGGCGTGTACAGGTATGTTGGAATGAGTGGAGAAAAGTGTCCGGTGTGTTATGTGATAAAAGAGTATCAGCGAGAGTGAAAGGAAAGCTCTACGGCTTAGAGACAGTGGCACTAAAGAAAAGACAGGAGGCAGAGCTGGAGGTAGCAGAAATGAAGATGTTGAGGCTCTCTTTGGGAGTGACAAGGATGGATAGGATAAGAATGAAATCATCATGGGCAACCCATGTGACGATGTTTTGGAGACAAAGTCAGAGAGGTCATATTGAGGTAGTTTGGACAGGGTCGGAGGAGAGATTTGAATGATATTGGTAGAAGGATATATACACACACCTTGAATTACGAGCGTAATTCTTTCCAGGAGTATTTCAAAAAACATGTAAACCAAATCATATTTTATTCATTCCACAGGCCAAGAAAATGAATACATAAAAATAATCAATATAAAATATAAAGTTAAAATAAAACAAATTAACCTGCACTTTACCTTTAAAAAAAAGTAAGAATAAATTCCAACAGATAAGCGTTTCCATTTGTGCGCGCAGACATTGTGTATGTGTGTGTTTCTGTGTGTATGTGGAATTAGTCCCTTCCCTCTCCTCGTCTTACAGTAAACATCGCCCCCCCTACACACCCATCTGTACCAGCCTGCAGTGAGCGAACGTCATTTGACTCCGTGTACTTACACACACACACACACACACACACGCACACACACACACACACACACACACACACACACACACACACACACACACACAACGGAAACATCGTTTTTGCAGGGAAAAAAAGGAAATCTTTCTAATGACACTCGACTGAGTGCAGAGTAACGGAATCATTGCTGTAAGGTAAAATAAAACAAATTAACCAGGACTTTACCTTTGAAAAGAATTGCGACAGAGCAGAGTTTCTGTGTGTGAAAGCCAGGGGGAGCGAGGAGAGCAGGTGTGTGCATGTGTGTGTGGGTGGGTGTGTAAGTGCACAGTGTCATGATCACAGTGCGTGTTACATGATACTCGGCACTCGCAAACCAAGACTTGTTAATTTTCCAAGTCAAAATTTATTAAAAATCTTTGCTTGTCTTACGGAACACTTGCTAACCATGTTACTTGCAACGCTAGTGTAGCATGTGACACACAACAGTAATCACATGTGCCATGCCCGGAGATGATTTTTCAATATGAGCCAATTGTCTCAGAAGATAGGAACGACTGCTGGAGAGAGGGAATGATACTACCGGCAATTGAATAATACAGTCGATTCTGACTCATAACAAAATTTATTTCTGTGTTTTCTTAATTTAAAGAGTCACAAATAAACAGTTAATGAGCAATATCCAAAAGATTGTGACAACATTCACAAAACCTCTAAACAAAATGTTGCATTCAACAACTCAAATTTGCAAAAGAAGCTGTAGGTCAATATTCAATTTGACTCAACATGCAGAACATGAATATGCATCTCTTAAGATAAACACATTTCTCTGAAAACCGAACAGTATTGTTAAACGATACAAGTTGAAAATACAATAAACGCTAAATTAGCTCATTCGGGTGAAGTACGTGAATCAAATGATTCAGTTCAAAGAGTCGACATGCATTCAAATCAGAAAAGGAATAGTCTCTCCACTCCACCGAAAAATGGAAAAACTATCAGTTTCTAGGAATCCAAAACAAGAAAACTGGAAATTTCCTACCAGTTGGTGGTCTTAAAGCACATTTTAAAAGTCTGTGGGCGGCTCGCCATTTGCGCACGTGCAATCGCATACGATTCCTCACCATGGGATTACATCCAGCATAAAGTGTAAACGCAAGTTCGAAAGTTTCACCTTCCCAGCATACTTAACACATTTCTCTTTAAAACAAATGGTTAACATTTCTCACTAAAAAACTAATGTTTGATTGGGTGAATCTTTTTCTCTCTACCTTTTCTCTCTTTTTTCCATTTCTAAGATTCCCTCAACTCTCAATATGATTTTAACCTCTCCACTAACCCTGGGTTACCTTGGTTACACTCTCTCCATCTGAGAATCCTGTTGACTCATTGCGGGTGCAATTGTATGCATGGACCAACGGCTTCACTAAATCTTTCCAGCAGGTCCTTCCTTTATCATCCAAGGTCCCTAACATCTGAAGCAATGTCCTATTGAAGCACTCCACGGGGTTGCCACGAGGATGATAGGGCGTTGTTCTCACTTTACAGATTCTTGCTATGCAGCAGAGCTCTGTGATCAGAGAGTTATCGAGAAAGTTATCCCACAGGCATTTGGGCACGATTTCAGCCTTGTGGTTCCTGGTGGGTATCGCTAAAGCATACTTGGTGAAATGATTGGTGATCACCAGAATATCCTTTGTATTACTCCGATCAGGTTAGAGCGACAGAAAGTCCATGCAAACTAGCTCTAAGGGTCTACTTGTCACTATATTCACCAGGGGTGCAGCTCGTTCAGGAGGGGTCTTTCGCCTTACGCAGCGTTTGCAGGTCTTTATCTTTTCCTCCACAGCTATCGCCAGTAAAACCGAGACCTAACGAAGTCCATCTTCGTCTAGGTTCCGCTAGGTTTCGCTCTAAGTGAATCCCCTGCTCGCAAATGCGATTGCTCTCATTTGACCCTCCTGTTCTTGATAAAGGGCAGCTCCAAGTTCAGTGGTGCTTGCGTCCATGGTCAGCCTAGCTGAGGACTGGAGCTGAGGTCAGCTTCTCTATGTGTTAAATGCCTGCTGGCATTCCTGGGTCCATCTGTCCCCAAACTGCTCTTTGGGATCTCGATATGCAGTGCCTTGGCCTAAATAGCAGACTGACATTTAAAAGAACTTGCACTCTTTAGGGGAAAGCTTCAGGCCATACTCTCTCAGTCGCTTCAAGACTTGTAGGAGTCTGGCTTTATGTTCTTCTAAGGTTTTAGAGAAAACTATAAGATCATCGATAATGACCAGTACTACTCTCCTATTAAGATCACCCATGCACCACACCATTAACCATTGGAAGGTACTTGGTGCATTGGTGACCGCTTGTGGCATTTGGTTGAATTCCCGAAACCCTAAGGGACACACAAATGCTGTTTTCTGTTTATCTGCCTCCTCCATCTCAAACTGATAACCTGATTTTAAATTGAGGACTGAAAACCATTCTTCTTCTTCACTATTACTATTGGAGAAGCGAACGGGGACTCCAATTCTTTGGTGACGCCAGCGTCGAG
>JAAGKR010001071.1:0-66600 GCA_011419295.1 Clarias macrocephalus
ATATATATATATATATATATATAAATATATATTTCTCAATATATCAAAAGCAGCAATTTCTATGTATTTTTCAATATATTGTAATATATTATTACAAAATATCATTCTGTATATTGTGAATTTATTTTTGAATATGAATATCTCTTTTTCTGTTAATTATTAGTTAGTATTTCATAATATAATACTAATTCATAATTAGTGCATTGACAGTTCTAGTAATATATAGAGAAAAATATTTTCTTTACGTAAGGGTTAACAATCCATTAAAACTGAATTGAAGTTTTAAGGGATTGTTGCTCAAACCCCCTGTCAAAACAGGACAGGTAGAAAAGGTTAATGCCGATGAATAAATATCTAAAAAGGGGCAGGTGGGGGTGATGATATGCAGGAAGTGTCTGAATATGGATCAATCAGGATCAAGAATCTGTCAAATATTCTTAATAATGGTGAATGAATATAAATGCTCATATCTTGTATTGAGGTAACTTCAAGCAGGAAGGATACTGTATCTTAAAGAATGTGTACAATTTAGTGTTCTCTATGGTATGTGAAGAAAATCCAGTTAAAAATCATTTTCTACATCCCATACATCTATACAGTGTGTGTGTGTGTGTGTGTGTGTGTGTATATATATATATATATATATATATATATATATATATATATATATATATATATATATATATATATTTCCCCACTCTGGGGGAAAAGCGCAAATGAAAATTTATTGCAGAAAACTATCGGTCAGTTATTCAATCTTCGAAAATATGATGTTGCTGCTAATGCAATTACAGTGCGATATAGCACCTAGCATGGTTGCCAAGGCAACGTGTTATTACTTTTTGCGCTTGCCTCGATGGAGGCCATCAGTTCAGATGGTGGATCTTTTGTGTAAGAGTATGAGAACCTTCACTTCTTGTGAGACTGAGGCTTGTAAGTATTCACATTTCAGATATTGTGAGCTGCTGTAAAGGTGTTTCTTCAATGAAGGTGAAAACATTTTATGGAAGGAACACAAAAGTGCTGGCCCCCCAAAATCTGTGTAATTTGAGATGCACGCTTACCAGAGCAAGCTGCTTTCAACTAAAGTACTCTCAAGGGCACGAAAACGACAACGCTCCCAAACAAATGCAACTCTATTCCATATCCATTACCTCTTGGACTAGTCATAACAGACTCACAAAACTGGATATATTTGTGTCCCGATGTTGATGGACCTCTCGGTGCACGTGTAAGCCGAAAACGTTTTCTCACCATGACCAACTTATTTCATGACATCACCTTGGCACAGCACAGGATACTTGCCCTTCAAAATGCCACACTCATCGAGCACCTCTTTAATTTAAGAGTGTTTAGTTTCTAAAGCTGAGGTTTGCTTAAAAGGGAAGGAAACTCCTAAATTTTAGCTCTAAAATATAACACACACAGTCCAGCTGGGTTACAGCCCAAGGCCTGTCCCCGTCACCGCAATAACTGGCAATTTGCATACTGTAGATCTCTGTGGCAGCGAAAAGGGAATTAAACCGGACAGATTTTTCTGACTGTGCTCCAGCACACATCATCAAATTCAATTTAAATCAGTTATCCCTTTCAAAAATCCATATCGTTGCAAATGCTCAGTTCATAAACGCACATCTCATCATGAAATTAACTGAAAACCTTTAAATAACATTCAAACAATATTTTTATTCCAGGTTACCATAAAGATGATCTAGTATTTATGCTGAATAGCCACAATGAACCGCTCATGTTTTACAGGCCAGCTATTAAATATCCAAATTATATCCACATATCTGCCAAAATCCACCCATAAAACGTGTGCATACTGTTTAACCTTTCGTTCTTCCCTTCATCTTAAATAAACATTTGTTTTCTGATCAGTGTCCTGGTAGATCCGGAGAAGAGATCCCAGCACCACTGGGCACGAGGTGGAAATCCACCCTGGCTGAGACTTCAATCTACTACAGTATACACACATGCTGTACGTTACCACCTGGACGCAATTTAGCACAGCTAATCCAGGAACATGTGTTTGCAATGTAGAGTTAACCAGAGAACCTGGATGTAAACCACATGCAAACGTAGGAAAGCATTACAAATTCCGCTGAGCTGCGCAGGACCGAACTGCGGGATCCTTGAGCAATGAGATGCAACACAGCGCTACTGTACTACACAGTTATTCATCAGTTATCAAGTCAAGCAGCAGTACGAAGTCATTTTTGTGGTTACCTGTAGAGTGAGAAATGGGAGACTGAACCCACCGAAGAAATGAAAGAAAGCATATCTGATAAGAAATAAAGTACCATAATGACTAGGAGCCTAGAAATAACACTCGGAAAGCAGAGTAAATGACAGCCTGGCAACAGGAATTAAGGTTGATTGAGCACAGTTGACATTAATGCCTACGGCTCTCACTTTTTCCTTAGCACTTGTCAGCAGTCGACTTGACCAAATCAAAAGACCAAAGATTTTCCATCAACAATAAGACCTGACAAACAAACTGCTGAGCTGGTTTACAGTCCACTCCGTGGATACATTATACGAAAATCCCAAATAAATATCTGATCTTATGGTGTGGAATTGCTTCGAGGATTGGAAATCGTTGAACTGTGGAACTTGTATTTTAATTTCAATGCATTAAGACTTGTACCGGTCTCACGCTCGCGAGTCTGTCATATCCGTTCCTCGTCCTCCATCTATCTTAATATTTTCTCTAAAGCATGAAGAACGACTAAAAGGCTTAAGCTGTGCATGATTTGTTCGTGTGTGACTGACGTGCACAGCAGACCCACGATCCCATTGTGGGTCTAAGCTCTAGACGCCTGCAAAGTCCATTAGTGAAAAGAGCCAGTGCATTAAAATGCTGAAGGAGTATCATGAGGAATGAATGGGCATGGTGGTCCTCTTGTTTTCGTTTCCACCCGTAACCTCCGATGTGTGTACCACTGGGCAGGATTCAAAACAAAGACCACAGTGTTCCAGGCTCAAGGTGTAAGATCAACCAATAAAAGCCCTCCCCAGCACGTACTTATTCTTGCAAACACTGTGAAAAAAAAAAAGTTCTTTCTTTTTTTTTCTTTAAGGGGAAAAAAGCCCTGGAGACATTTTATACACTTCCATGTGGTGCTTGTTGAAAATTAATGTCAGCTTTATGTGCTATTCGAGGTTACCAAAATACACCCGCTGTTGATTATCTCAATTCGGGGACTGAGTCAAACTTGCCTTAAAAAGTTAACCCGGGGTGCCTCTAATAAGACCGACGTCCGACTGTGACATAAGAGACTGAGACACCGCTATCCTAAAGCTTCTTCGCTTCAAATCATCATAGTCAGAGATGTCCATTGTAACCCAGAACTCCAATCAGTGCTTGGACCCCTAGAACACTAGAGCATACTCAAAGATAAGATGATCATCAGCACAGGCTCTATGACATGCAATACAGTTCGGATGGATAGACGGATAGTCGTGTGTCTCCCAATCGTCCGTCTCCAATAACCAAAGGAGAAAGAGAGAGCGTGCAATCATTTTCTCCTCTGCTAAACAGTCACCTGCACTGCAACAGCATTTCTACACACTGAATGGTGAATGATAGTAAATCACTGAGCCCAGAAATATTATCCTCTGCTTATACGCTGCCTCTGTCCTCTCCGTCTTTCTCTTCATCACTCATGTAGAAGAAATAAGAGGTTGTTGACTGGGTGATTGTGGCGGGGGGGCGGCCCCCCCCCCCCCCCCTAAGTTTTTGTCCCCCCCCCCAAACCCCCCCCCCCCCCCCCCGACAATCACCCCGGCTGCCTGGGCATCCTTAAGATACGTTTATTACAAGAGCCCTCCTCCGGAGGCAGACATATGTCTGCTTATTACAGCTATTGAAAAACAAAGCTGATGTCCTTCAGAATGTCTTCCAATTCGCTGTCAGCATGTAGACTACAGTACGCACATATAGTACGGGACATATAAGAATAAATAAATGCCTAAAGATGGGAGACTTAAAACTGCAAAGAAATATAGCTATGCTTGACGCAAGAGATGTATCATGTTTCAAGGAAAATGGTCTTGGAGTGCTTGTGTCTTTCTGCGTCAAGGGTATATCCATATGGTGAAAACCAATATTATAGCGATTATGCTGTATTTGAAAGAAATGTACTACAGGTCAAATGAAAATGCCGAACTTCTTAAGAGACATAGGAAGGGAAAAAATATGAGATATATAACTGGAGGAAAAATACATACAGTAGAAGACAAAAATATATATATATATATTTTGCCAGATGGGTGAGCGTATACCAGGGTGGCTTAGTAGTTGACACTTTCACCTTGCACCTCTACAGTAGGGGCTGGGTTCGATTCCCGCCTTGTGTGTACTTCCCATGATTGGTGGTTTTCCTCCTGGTACTCCGGTTTCCTCCAATGATCCCAAATTTCCCATAGTGTGTGTGTGTGTGTGTGTGTGTGTGTGTGTCCTGCAATGGATTTGCACCCCATCCACGGTGTACCCTGCTTCATGCCCTTTAGGCTCCAGGCCCCGCCTCAAGCCTGTATACAGGATAAAGTGATATTGAACATGAGAGAGAAAGAGAGTGGGTGAGAGTATTTCCAGGTCAACGTAACTGCTAGACAAGTACTCTTTGTATTTTGTTTATTTCTTTATAAAAAACAACAACAATATACAGTAATTAAAACACAAGATGATTGGAAAACCGTTGGAAACCCTCATCTATGATTGACTGGAAATATAGAGCATGAAGGCGGGACTTGAAGCATGTTGTTTTTAAACCAGTTTAGCACGGTATTTCTTAATTATTAATTCTTAGTGTGACAATGATTAATTCTTAGTGTATGTTTATGTCTAATTTTGTGCTGATTATTGAAATAGTAATAAAAGAGTTATTCCAAAAAACGATGGCATGGTGGCATAGTGGTTAACACCTTCAGGGTCTGGGTTCGATTCCTGCCTCGGGTTTGCGTGTGTAGAGTTTGTGTGTTGTCCCCATGCATGATAGGGGTACTCAGGTTTCCTCAGACAGTCCAAAGAATTGCAGAATAGCTTAATTGCCCATATTGTGTGTGTGTGTGTGTGTGTGTGTGTGTGTGTGTGTGTGTGTGTGTGTGTGTGTGTGTGTGTGTGTGTGTGTGTGTGTGTGTGTGTGTGTGTGTGTGTGTGTGTGTGTGTGTGGCCTGCAATCGATTGGCAGCATGTCCAATGTGATCTGAGGCCCTGCAACCCTATAAACAGGATGAATTGTATACAAGTTGAATGAATAAATGAATGGTTGCAAAAACTTTTATCTAGCAAGCTTGTGTGAGCTTCAGAAATCCTTATGATTGGTTATTTCAATCTGTTATTGGTTAGGAACCTACATCACGCAAGCCTTCTTAAATCATGTTTTTCAGCACAGTTTAATAGACTTGGAGGTATATGAATCACTCTGGGCTGTGCAAGATCTCACAATATATATTTTTTTCATCTACATATTTTAAAGAGATTTTTTTCTTTTCCATGTATTTTTTTTTCTTTCATGTCCCTTCATATTGCTCTTTAGAAAATCCTTAAAGCAGGTATTCTCGAGGTTTTTTTGCATCCAGGAACTTCTTTTTAAAGCATTAAAGTGTTGGCAAGGACCTCATTATGATCACGAGACAGATTTCATTTTAAAAACAGCAGGGAAAATATTACATTATTAAACATACAGTATAGCTCTCCTTCATAACAGAAGGAGATTTTTCCCAATCACATTATCTACTCATCAGGTATCATAAATCTGCATTGACCTTCATTTCCTCAGCCTTGCAGTTGCCTGTTCCATATTTGAAATTTCCTTCCAGATCAATAAAGTATCTGTCTCTCTATCTATCCACACTATATTACCAAAAGTATTCGCTCGCCTGCCGAAACATGCATATGAACATCCAGTTCTTAATCCATAGGGTTTAATATGATGTTGGCCCCGCCCCCTTTGCAGCTATAACAGCTTCAACTCTTCTGGGAAGGCTTTCCACTAGGTTTAGGAGTGTGTTCCTGGGAATGTCTGACCGTTCTTCCAGAAGCACATTTGTGAGGTCAGACACTGACTGAAAAAACATTTTTTAAAAAGTCATAAATTCATGGACCTCCTGGACCTACATGACATACCTCTAATACCCCTGTAAAAGTAAGTGTAGGTGGAGTCCCATAATCTGTTTGCCTCATTTCAACCGCGGCAACGGTTTGCTTTCTGAAGTCCCACCTTGATGAAGAGCTCAACAACAGACCCGTTTCCATGGCCTCTGGTTAAGAACTAGCGCAGCTTCTGTGAGCAATTTCGATTGCGGTTAAATGATCTGCCGTTCCTGCGTTCGACTCACTTTAGATGCAAGGCGAAGCGCAGACACACATGGGAAAGTGATTACTTAAACCTGCGCGTCAACAAGGTGGTAATGAGTGTATTCTTATCCTGACCTGAACTTTGTTATTCCTGAGCAAAATCTTCCTCCTGCAGCACCAACTGGGGGGTCTAACAGGAACGTACATTTGGGCCGAATTCATTTTATAACACAAATTGGGGTTTTCTGCTTCGTCATTACATTATTAATGTACGACAGGTTGCGGCTGGTGAAAAGAAAATGATAACCAGGCGTGATTAGATCTTATTTTCACATCATGACCGAGCAATGTACTGTACAGTACTGTATATAGTACGGTCAAATTGTAAAATTAAATTCCAGCATGAATCTATCTGTGATATCTGAACCTGTTTTTCTACCCTGACCTGGTATTTTTTTTATCATCGCTGTCTCTAATCCCTAGTCTGGTCTCTGTCTGAGTTTATGAAACAAAATGTCACCACATTTCTCAAATATCAAGGCAAATGTTATTTCATAATGCTTGTTGAAAAGGAGCGTGAAAATGATATTAACCTTTTTAATGAAACTCACACAAGCCTGAAAAATCCCTTTCATTGGATTTTACATACACTCTATAGCAACCCTGCTGCTATTCATGCTCAGATGGTGATATAATAATAATAATAATAATAATAATAATAATAATAATAATAATAATAGATTTGTATCAGAACAATTGAATTATGATTATTATTACTAGTCAGAAAGAAGGTGTTCATTAATTTTCTAAAACAGCACCTCAGAGAGTACTAGTAATACGTAAATATTTCTATAGTAAAAAACTGGAGTCTATATGATGAATATTTTACATAAATGGATTTACAATATGCACAGCTGTTGACATGGCAACAGTTTTATTTATTTATTTTGTAGGAATTATAGAATGTTAATTAAGGTTTTAGTGCTTAGGTTCTTAATACTGAGGTTTAGTACGTACATAGACCAGCTCACTCACTCACTCATCGTCTGCACTGCTTTTTCCTGTATGCAGAGTTGCAGGGGGCCTGGAGCCTATCCCACGAAACTTAGGACAGGGATACACCCTGGACAGAAGAAAGGAGGTGTTCCAATCCATCACAGGGCATGGTAGTTGTTAGCACTGTCACCTCGCACCTCCAGGGTCCGGGTTTGAGTCCCAGCCAGGTATGATTCCCGTCTTTGTGTGCATGGAGGTTGCATGTTCTCCCTGTGCTTGGTGGGTTTCCTCCGGGTACTCCGGTTTCCTCCCCCTATGCAGATTAGGCTAATTGGCATTCTCAAATTGCCAGTAGTGTGTGTGTGTGTGTGTGTGTGTGTGTGTGTGTGTGTGTGTGTGTGTGTGTGTGTGTGTGTGTGCCCTGCGACGGATTTGCACCGTGTCCAGTGTGTACCCCGCCTTGTGCCCTAAGTCTCCTGGGATAGGCTCCAGGCCGCTGTGACCCTGAATACAGGGTTACGTGGTCTAGACAATGACATTAACATGTTTTGCTCCGTAATTTAAAAGATAAATCTCATTGTTGGAAATTTGATGTGTGCTATAGGAGAAACTAACACTAAAAGATGTGCTTTTAATGATAATCAATCATCTTCAAGGTGGTAAGTCTGTCATTCATGGCGCCACATCACACCACCCTGAAACTGATTGTTTTTCTCTAACACCATGCCTAAAAGTGATTTATTCTTTACATAATGCTAGGCACCTTTTAGTGGTTTATTTCAAAAGTCTTCATTTTGTAGTATCATGAATCATGAATTGCACATGAGAACAAAAACCAACTATAACTGACCTGGGCAAATCAGTTTGGAGTGATGTGTCCGTCACTGCCTTTTACATACAAAGATATAGTGTTTCAAGGTGGTCAAGGTTAGAAAAGAGAAACTGAGGAAAAACTGTACTGCCAATTGTGCAACACTATGAGATTTGGTAAATTGCCCGGGAGAGAAGTTTATAGGAGAAATTGCACCAACACCCAGCGGGGTTACCGTAGGGTTTGATAATAATAGCTTTCCAATCGTTTAAAAATCCAACAAAATTATGGTATGTTGTTATAATTCCTGAAAATTCTACAAAAGATCAGATTGCACCACTTATGGTTGCCAAAAGAAAGTCGAGTAGCCATGGATCCCTTTGTTGTTAAGAAGAGGGCATGAATCCATGTCACGCTAAATCCTATTTTGGCCTGCAGTGAAGACTAGCCAGTGTCTGCGCATTAGCATTACTTACTGAATGAAGCAGAACAGACGCCAAACACAGGGCCAAGCACACGAGGACACGATTGTACCACGTAGGGTCTTGATCCTGCATATGCTCATTTGGTCATTTTGCCAAGGTGAAGAACAATTGTAATGCAAGAATGGTCACGTAGGACCTGACTTACAACAATGCTATGTGATAGAAATTGAATTCAAGTTCATTGTCTAGACTGAACTTCAAGACAATATCACCAAGACTAAACTAACTTAACCAACTCATCTAGCTTATCAATCATTATACCAATAATCAATAGTTTATTTAATTACTAATAGGAATAAGTTTTTTTTAACCCATGAACATGCTTTTTTTTCTCTCTCTTTAATTGTCTTGTTTCAGCTACATAGCACATTGAACAATGCTGACTAATACCAACAGTTTATTCTAAAGAATCGAAAAATGCTGATGGTCCAGTTTATACAGAAAGAGAAAAAAATTAATGGAATCAGGCTGCCGGCGTTCTCTTAAAAGAGGTGAACGAAAACATCTTCATGCTCTGCAGAGACTGGAGATAGTCACCAATTGATACAAAAAAATAATTAAAAAAAATGAGCCAGGTATTTAATTGAGCCCCAAGGACCTTGAGGTAAAACCAGGTTTTGTTTTTAAGAAAAAGAAAAAAATAGTGGCACAGCAAAATATATACTACGAAAGGTGTTGTTTGGGAAGTAATTGGCTGCCAAATGCACTTGACTGTGAAAAAATGAAAACCGCTCTCCATGCATACTGTGTTTGATTCACAGGAGCCGGAGCCAAATGAGTTTTGTCCATGCCAGTGCCCAGTGGGGAGCACACGGACAGCTGGGCGGTGTGTATTCAGTGGCTTTACGTAGCCGTTATGTGTCACGCTAATGAAATTCCTCAGTTTGGAAGCCAAATGGAATTGTGACCAGTGAGAAATATAATTGAAGAGGATCACACAAAAATTTGCCCAGCATCACTATATAAATATAGACTAGGGTTGTGGTTATGGTAATGTTTTTTTAATTGCTTGTTACTATTTTTAGTAGTGTGTTAATCAAGTGTAGTCACTTCGTTATGTAAAGCTGGTCATTTAAACTAAGCTAAATCAGTCATGATGCCCTTCTTCGGGAATAACTTTGATCATACTGATGAAGTGAAACAAATAAATTCTTACTGGTACTGTGTAGCCAAAAGAAATCTTGTACGTTTCTCTTTATGTCTCCATTTATTCTGCTTTAGAATAGCCTCAGCTAACTAACTGTTCTGTGGTTGAATCGAAGTAACATTAAAGTAAAGGACTAGTGCACTATGTAGGGAGTACAGTTTCGTAGTTAATATACCAAATATTGCCCTTGATCAGGGGATAGAAAGGGATTTGGGATTCAGCCTGGTGTGAGAAGCTAGTTAGCTTCGTAGCTCACGTTAACTGCAAACAGAACAACACGGACGCTGGTTTGGAATGTCTTATAAGCATTTACAGTACCAAGGCGACAAAATGATGTTTAAGATGCACTATCAAAAAGTGCTACCATGACTGGTTTTAAATGTAGGATTTGGCAGGCAGCTGCTCTCCCCTCTTCCCAGTACCATGTAAACTTCCCCCACTGACACTTTTAGTGGTACTCAGAGCGGAATGTACTGGCCAACTTTGACGTATTGTTTTACAGCATTCATTTTTATTCAGGAATTATTTCTCCCCACAGTAAAAAGTATCTAAGCTCTTACAATGTTTTAGTTTTTAAACAAAAGAGACTAGCAGGTTTTCATACAAGTTTTTTCAACCACACTCATACTGATGCCATTTCTCGAAAACAGTTATACTTTCATGTATCATTTAATAAAACATTTAATATGCATGTTATTACTACAAGTAAGGATTAAAAAAAACTGTTGCACCTTTAAGGAACACATTTTAATACATCTGACTTTTACTAATTACCTTTCAAAACAAATATAGATACAAATACTTCAGCATGCGCCCCACCTCATGCCATTTTTTTGGCATACAAAGCCTTCTGAGCATACAAGTGATCGAACCGAGCCGAACCGACAGCCGTGGAGTCAAGAGAAGTTGGTTTACTTTTTTTTTTTTTTTATGCAAGAACGTCATCAAGGAGAGTGTAATTTTAAAGCAGCCAGTGCCAAGAGGAATCATAAATTAAGCTTAAGTGAGGTTTAATGTTTATTTATTTCACATTTTACTTCATTTACATGTGTTTTCTAAATATTTTATTGTTTTTATTTGAAAAAAAAAATTATAGTCTGTGAAATTAATAATATTGGTAATATTTTTGTGTGGCCGGAACGGATTATCCACATTTACATTATTCCCTATGGGAAAATGCATTCCGCAATATGAAATTTCGTCTTAAGAACTTTTCTTGGAAATCTTGGAACGGATTAAATGTCCGAGATACTGCTGTAATCGCTTTATACCACTATTTTTTTTTACTAATCATACATTTGTGAAGTCATAAGCAGTCATAACAGATTTGTGAGACTAAGAATGAGACCTAATTACTGTTTGTATTTATCACTGTTGATCATATTGTGACAGCATACTGTACCATTAGCCTTTTTGACAAATTTGCATCAGATGCTAACTAACATTTCAGAGACAAAGCATAAATCTGTTGTTAGTTTCTAATAATTGTTTATTGGTGAAAGATCATCAACCTTACGTAATTACAATTAATGTGTGTTCTGAAGGGATTGTCTCTTTCTATTGTAGACTTCTCTAGTAGATACTTTACCCAAGACCCATTTCTGCTTTAAGGGAAATGATGCTGGGTATAACACAGGCCAGATAGACCACATGGAACGCATTTTGAAAGATGCTCACGTGGCATTTTCACTAACAATTTTAGGGTTAAAAGCCCCATGTGACATATGCCACAGCGATATTTTCGACATTCTATATATCAATCAATTTGTTCAAGAAATGCAGCCAGAACAAGTGATGCTATTAAATCATTAGAATTGTTAAATAGGATGCAATTTTATTTTGTTATTGTAGGTCTTTTTAAAAATGAGCCAGTTCTGTCACATGTGCTACCCAGACACACGACTGTTTTGGAAATGATGTCATGGATACATAAGTTCACTGATTGTCACATGACTGCATCAGGATGAGCATTAGATGTCATGTAGGGACGGTAAGAGTTAAAGTCAAGTGTAAAGCTGCATAGGGACTTATATAGGGAACATAAATATGGTTTGTGACCCCTGTGTCACCATGGGTTCTCATGGGTTACGTAAAGATATCAGTTTATACCATTTTAACTGTAGTAAAGAATTAAACAATTTTTACATGTACTTGAGGATTTGTTTAGATGTGTAATTAAAGTTTTACTGAAGAAACTAATTTGGTGGCTCAGTGGTACTGTAGGTTTCTTGCCTGCCATGCTGAAGGCCCGGGTTCGATTCCCAGCCAATGCCCAAACCTCAGCCGCTGGATGTAGGGCCGGTCCCAAGGCTGGGTAAAATGGGAGGGCTGCATCAGAAGGGGGATCTGTGCCAAGTTGATGTGTGGATCGGATGGTTTACTGTGGCGACCACTTGACGGGAACGGCCAAAAGACCAACAACAACTTCAGAAACAAATTTGGGTTTTCGGAAAGCTTGTTAACATGACAATATGTAGCACTAAAGGAACCACTGCATACAGTATGTGGGGGCTTTCAGTATGAACATGAATTGCTTTTGCCTCATGTCTTGCCATTGATTAGTCCATGCTATTACGCACTTGTGGTCCTCTGTTCTGGGGGTACACACTCTATGCTTTGTGCCAGTTATTTCCAAGCCTTGGTGCCTGTTTTGATCTCCTTTCTTGGTTTCCACGTCTTGCTCTTGCCCTGGCTAGTTTATGTCTTTTGTTAATTGCCTGACCTCTGCCTGCACCCTGGTAACGACTGTGGTTTATGTGTTTGTTTTGTCTGCCAAATTCAATAGATCTCTCGGCCTGCGATTGTGTCATCCTGACACAAAAGACTGGTTAGTATAACTTGATCTCAGTAAAATAAAATGATTCATGTATCACTCACTCACTCACTCACTCACTCACTAATCGTCTATACCGCTTTATCCTGTATTTAGGGTCACGGGGGGTCTGGAGCCTATCCCAGGAGACTTAGGGCACAAAGCGGGGTATATCTTAGACAGGGTGCCAATCCATCACAACCATACACACGCTCACACTACGGGCAATTTGAGAATGCCAATTAGCCTAATCTGCATGTCTTTGGACTGTGGGAGGAAACCGGAGTACGCAGAGGAAACACGCCAAGCACATGGAGAATATGCAAACTTCAGATTCATATATCAACATATTTAAATGATGGGCAATCATTCCCCATGAATGGCATGCCTTTATGTCATGTGATGGTATTGGCACCCCATTCAGGGTGTACCCTGCCTCGTGCCCCTCCCATGACCTTGAACAGGATAATCGGTATAAAGAATGAGTGAGTGCTAGTTGTTAGTTCCTTTTGTCCGGGTATTACCTGCTGCATGCATTACAGGTCAGTCTCATTTCAAAACTCTTGTTCTATTGCAATAGAGCTCAATTCTCCATTTCCACTTTGGACAAACTTGTCATTCAAGTTGCTGGATTTCTGTAAACAGTATTGACCTAGACTGACTTTGCTTAGAACTCATTTTCTGACATAACCTTTAAATGCAATCATCTCCTTGATTCTGACAGTTATGGTCATTCCATTGTATCAGCCCACAAGCGATACAATGGCTGCAAGAAACGTGGTTTGGACGTTGAGTAGTTGAGGAAAACCTTGGCTCATGAGCCCATTAGCTTTCAGGCTGTCACAGAGGGAGATTATTGCTTCTTGTGACTCCATTCCTACTATATAACTCATTATAATGATTTTATGATCTTATTTTATGGGATAGTTAATTTAATGGGAGTAATATCTGTTTTAATCTTTTGCAGCATGTTACTGCTTTCTGTAATCTTCACAAAAATGAGCATCATGTGAAAACGCTTTTCAATCAATGGTCTTCCATCATTTCCACAGACACTGCGCGGTAACCTGCCCATTTCAGCTACACATGGGCTGTTCATTATAGTGGAATAAGCAGGTGAGCAATTCATTTTTTTTCCCCCTACTTCGTAGCAACATATCATTACATGCTCTTGTAACTGATTTCATAGGGAACTGTTTTTCAAAGAGCATTCAAGCTCATCATTTACCAGGTTTTACTTTAGAAGTGAGAAATAAATGAACTGCAATGTTTAAAAATGCGCCAATTGGCAAAAAAAAGGACAATTGTAACCAAAGACGTTTTCATGTAGAACAACTGAATCTGCTATTCATTATTAAATATGCCTTCCGACATCTTCAGAACCCCAAGCTTCAGAACAATGTGTCAGAAAACATTATGTAGCCAAAAATGGTCTTTGTACTGTACTGTATATTTCTTCACGCGTGCATTTTGCTTTCAGCTAAATGTTGCTGCTTGTATATGTTCAACAATTCCTTCCAGAGGGAGTTCATACTTATTCAAAGCACACACATGAAAAAGACTAAAACAAAATTCCTTCATGCATTAATGCCAGAGAGGGGAAAACGCCAGGCATAAGTGGGACATGGACAACGAGAAGACCATTAACATGACGGAGATGAGTGTTTGCAAACATTGAAAACCTTTTAAACATGATATGGTAATGATACCCTCCCCTCCTCTGCTTTATAACAAAACCCCTTCAGCCTTCTCCCAGAGGACAGTAACCTGCATGCATACCATAGTAATGCAGGGGTAATGCCGTTAAATGCTTTGGAAAAACCTCTGGTCTCTGGTGAGCAGCTTGCTGAAGCAGCTAAGTTCAGGCTTTCAGCTGACTGTTATCTTCAGGAACCCATGAGCCACATGAGTGTGTGTAGATTCCCCTGGTGAAGGTTTCAGCCTCCGTCTCATCTACTGTATTCGTATTAAGCTCATTAAGTATTAAAGTGTGAACGGCATCGTCATATTTGGTCATTTATGCAATATTACGAACCATGACATTTAAACTTTTATGCAACTGCTGATGTTTTTTAAAAGTAACCTCAGTTCGCCTTTGCACATTTGCGACGGAAAGTGGAGAGAAAGTGTGATGTTTCTTTATTAGAAACAGAAAGTAGGAGAAGCGATTTTCTCACAATTTTCTCACTTCTCTCACAGTTCTGCCACCGCCCGGTTCTCAACCGCTGATCAAAAGCATCACTGATGTGTTTTTCATTAAAGTGTCTAACTAGTAAAAACTTGAGCAATTGACAGTATCCACTAAGTGATGCATACGTTTGAACTTTGAAGAATTGAACTTTGAAGAATTTCCAGTTAAGCAGTTTTTTTATTGTTACATACTTTCATCACTAATCATGTTAGGATAAAAAATGAAACCGAAGATCTGGAGGCAAACACGACGATTGAGTTGAGCATTTCACAGCTCTTTCAGCTTTACAGCTCTCAGTCAACTTGCTCTTTCAATGATATCTCTTTATGTTTCATACAGTGGAGGACCTGAAACCAAATTTCTGTCTGTATGTATGTCTGTCCAGCCAGATTTCGTCACAGCATCAATCGAAACTGGCTGAACAGAACTGAATGAAATTTTGCCTTTTGTTAGGTGTTAGCCTCAAGTTAAACATGCAAAATTAAAACGTTGAGTAGAAGGCGCGTTATGAGTAGCTACATGCCAGAACATAAGGTGCAGGATTTAGCAGTATGTTGCGCAATCGTCAAACTGTGGGCGCGTATTAAATCGACCGCTTAACAGAATTTAATGAAACTTTTGCAATACTTACAAATCCGCCATAAATGAAATCAAGATGTTGAGTAAAAGCGATATTATGAACGGTTATGTGCCGGATTGAATAATCTACTTTAAAATAAGCTACTAATAAGCTACTTGCTCAATGTAAACAAACACCTGCACCAATAGATATTAGGGATTAGTTTCGTGTTTTATGTTTTTTTCGTATGTGATTCGCTCTCCGATTACCGAACAGGGGGTGTATTTGGTGGTATAACGTTGGGTACTAATGCTAGTAAATAATCACCCAGACTTTATCATTTCTACTGAACACATTAGTCAGAGACTTGTATGATGGATGTGCCGCATAAACAACAGAAAAGGCCAAAACTTGTTTTTCCTCTTTGTGGAAACATTTATTCTGCACTGTTGGATGGAATCTCCAAGTTTCAAAGCTTTGTGACTGTCAGACATGAAGCAATTTATTAGTAAGTCTTATTTACTTTAAAAGAAAACAAAAAAGAGAGGGACTGGTGCAGGAACAACTCTTTGGACCTGATATATTATAAGAGACATGTTTTTTTTTTTTTTGACGTTCCTCTACACTCACAATTTGGGATAAGCTGTTATAAGATGGGATATCAACTAAGTAATCAACTCTGGAATGGTAATGAACATTTCTCCATACGTCAAGCCGAATCATATTCCACTTTTATTGATTATTTTCCTCAGCAGCAACCTCATTTCCCCTCTTGTTTGTTCCAGCTACACCAGTATACTAATCATCTGTCGTCATAATCTGCACCTGACTTATAAAAAATGTGATGTTTTATGCTTGAATGATTCATTAGTCCCTATGTGGCTTAACAAATACGAATATTCCTCTGAAACTGATCACATACAGTACAGGGACTGGACTTAACATGAGAGCCAAAAAAGTCCATCAAGAAGTCTGGAGAACAATTCCTCAAGGCTTTATTTAAAATACAAGAAAGTCTGTCTCTATGGAAGCAAAAAAAAAAAAATGATGAAATGAGGGGTTGCTCAAGACTTTTACCCAATACCGTATCGGCATTTCGCTGTAAAAGGGATAAATGTGACAGTTGTTGGAACATTTTGAAGTATTTATGCAAAACATATTTGTGGAAAGATTTCATGCCGCATTTTGCTAAAGCTCTTTGTTCACTCGTAGAATAAGCAGTTCCTTATGGGTACTTTTGGATGGTTAAACGTCTTATTTCCCTTAAGGGGCTATATGTGGGTCTACAAGGCTTCTCCCAGTTGGACAACACTTTAGGATGCTAAATGCGTGATGTATAGGGGGGATTTGTGCCTAGGCATCACCAGGTGTTGGTAAGATTTACACTTGCTCATTCCTGCGGGCTTGCATTCTCTCTCGCTCTCTCTCTCTCTCGCTCTCTCTCTCTCGCTCTCTCTCTACATCTATTAAAAAAATGCTCACACACAAACTGACAGCTCTGTAGCTTATAACATATTCACCTTGCCATCTTTTTATATCTCTTGTGGTTTATGTCACTATTGCTGCATCGAAGTTCATCTAGGCGAAACTTCAGGGAGGGGAAACAGTTTACTCATTTTGATGAAAATTTAACAAAAAAGTAAACAGAAAATTGATGACAGATCAATACTTAATTCTGATCTGTTAAATAATAAAATACAATCTCATTCGTAATGCAGTGGCAGTTCTTAATGCCTCGTCTTATTAAAATGACATCTCGGTTATCCTGATGCTGTAAGGGTTATGACTTACTTAACATTATAAACATGAACGTTAGAACGTTAGATTAGAAACATCAACGTTAGAAACATAACATTATAAGGCTGCTATGATGAGCTCGTGTGATTACAGCAGTCCTTTGGGATTGACCTGGCACGCTGTATGACATGATGCAAATAAAAATCTTGGCTGAGTTCTATAAAAGGCTGCTATTACACGTGTTTATTATACATGTCAGATTATACAGTGAAAACCCTCTAATGATAGATCTGTGATTCAAGCAGATCTGTGACCAGGATCCATCCAGGCGCCTGCAGAATCAAATAAAAAAATTTTTTTTAACTCTATCTTGAGACAATAAGAATATTTTACCATTAACATGTCTTATTTCCTGTTCCCATATTGCCTTAATAAATATGGATAAATCCGTCTGCTGTTGTGTTTTCATTACCATATTTGGTATTTGGTATACTGTAGGTGTTTTTTAGAGAAGTGTCACAGCAGTGGTTCTTTTGAAAATTCTGTATCAAATAGCTCTTGTTCATTGGCTGTCCTTAGTTGAACCAGCATTAAACATCTTAGAGTGAAGTCTGCGACCACTAATCCCATCTCACAATCAAAAAATTCTTTTACAATGTGCAATGTTTGTCTACAACAGTTAAATCAAGCCAGGAGTTCCACAGTGTATTCCCAGCTTTAGATATTAAATTGGGTTTGATGGTATTTTTCCCCTATAATTGTGTATCTGGTTGAATTTGCGATAATCCAAAACATATGACATAAACATGATCTTCCTATAAACAGTTTGACAAAATTCCGTTTTTTTTTTTTTTTTTTTTTTTGGAAAAATTTGTTTTTCTTTTTCTTCAAACAAACAAGTTTTATAAGCAAACTGTTAAAGAATATTTTGTGCATGGTTTATTTGAATCATAAGGGTGATTTTAAAAAAATTGTCAAAATTGTTCGAGTTTTTTTTTTTTTTTCAAAATGCTGTAAATCCAATCCAATAAATCACAATGGATAAATCAACAGTCTGCAGTTGTGTATGTGGTCATTAAATATATTTAAGTTTGTCCCTACAGACCACAGAAAAGAGAACAGCAGCAGTTCAAGACAAGTAATATGTTCAGTCTTAAAGAAAAACTGTTGAAATGTTAATAATACTTCTCAGGATGGAGGCAGAGATGTGTCAAAAAACGAGACTTAAATATCTATATTTGCATAAATACAGGGTTCACGCCAAGACTCAAACCACTTAATAAGCTTCAAGAATAGAACGGCTAATCCAAACAAAATAGACGTCTTCAAGACGTTCCAAAGTCCAAAGTCTGCCACCTTATCTGTAAGACACGATGCGCCTGTCAGGTTACCAGTGGAACTGAATCACTTGTGTCAATTTAATGATTTGATGCCAATAGCAGCAGCGGGTTGAAGGCTGAAGTGAACAGAAGCATTTTTACTGCTCAGATGTAACCAATTTCTTTTATCCTGGTTAATCTTGCAGAAAACTGAGGACCCCTAACATACTATTGTGGGTGCAAAAAAGTCTATAAAATTTTTTTTATTTGTTTGTTTGTTTTTTTTTGTTTTAGTATTTACAGAATGCATTGCATATGCATTTGCAATTCCACTTTTAGAATAATGTAGCTAAGGAACTTCATTTGAAACTTTTGGCAGCTTTAGAGAAATCTGGAGGAAGATTTAGATCCTTAATGATCCAAACAGAGGCAACAGCGGTGAGGAAAAACTCGCTGAGATGACATGAGAAAGAAACATCAGAAAAGGAAACAGGCTCAAAAAAGGAGCTCATCCTCTTCTGGGTGACACTGGAGAGTGGGATTAGAAATCATCACTTTTTTTATACTAAAGTTAAACAGTACTAAGTGCAGTAAATGGGTGTTTATACTGTATGAATGCTGAGTTGAGCACAGGACACTCATTCTCTATAATTACTGTACAACAGTAGGTCTCCGAATGAGATTATTCAAAGCACCAAGATTACCAAGGTTGTGTTTTTGTGGAGTTTATGTTGTAATAGTATCCATGTCGGGTGACCTACAAGAGTAGAAAGTGTGTTAAAAGTACAGAAGCTTCAAGCAGAAGTAGAGCATCAGTATGGATCAGGCATGTCTGGAGGGCAAGATGAGGCACAGCAGGGTAAGTGTGTCACGATCGGGCAGCGGCACATTACTAACACAAGTTAGTCATTTAGATTTTACACAAGCCAGAAGCAGGCAACTTAAAATAAACTCATAAAAGGTCATCTGAGGCTGTATTTGTTAGAAAGTCCCATAGATCATATTAATGAGCAGTCAGAATCGCAGACTGCCGTTTCCAAAGCTACTGAAATCCAATGGCAAATGCACGTCAAACCTTCCGTGCCTGAAAATCTCCAGTCCTGGACATCGCTCATCTCTTCAATCTCCACCCAGTCTCCATGGCAACGTAAACAATTCACTAAACTGAAAACTTTAAGATAAATGGAAATTCTGGGTTGTTCTAACATGATGTGAAAACGGTTTGTGGTGAGGTACGCCGCGAAATATTCGCTAGATAAGTTTTAAGCTCGCATGTTATCATCCAATTCGTAGGAAACCACACAGCAATTTTGAAGAGTTACTTCATTAAGGAAGAACAAACCTCATAAAAGTCAAACCTCCTAATAGAGCTGGTTAGTACACATAAGCAGTGACATTTGCATTGCACCAATAACTGTTAATCACAAATGATCTTTCCATGGGAAAGTGTTTAGTGCTACTGCCTTCAAATCTTCCTTTGCTTTCTCAGACTTCTAACCTCAAACCCAGACAGACTGAATCCAGCTGAATTCCAACCACAGCACAACTTCATTTCAAAAGGTTCATTATGACCCAGATCCCCGTGACCCTACAAAGGATACACAGACTGCATAATGACTGAATGACAGAAAATTACATAAAATGATGTATAAACTATTTTCATGATTATATTCCAAGGAAAGGTACACTTATAGTTGGCTAAAAAGTTTGTATTCATGTCTTGCCATTTATTTGAGACATGCACATTCACCAATCAGCCATAATGTTAAAACCATTAACATTAAAACTACCTAGTTTTTGGGTACAACACGTGCAGCTCTGGCCCCATTGGCCGTGGCTCTGCAGGACTTATTGAGGTTTGCTGTGGTGGCCTCAGGGCGTGGGTAGCGGATCCTTGGGTGTTGTGGGTTGCAGGGTGGGGCCTCCATGATCAGACTTGTCTGTCTGGTGCATCCCATGGGTGTTTAATGGGATTGGGATCTGGGAAGTATGGAGGTTGTGTTAGTAGCCTTGGGCTCATTGCCTGGGCTCTGTGCACGGGGAGGCTGTGGTGCACCAGGTGTTCTGGTGCCCTTCTATTGTGGCCATCATTGTTTTTGTTTTGTTGTTTTTTTTTTTTCCATTTGTGCTGGATTGGCTTTTCTGTGGAATCGGACTGGGTGGGTTAGGCTTTGGTCCCTGCGGGCATGTGTGAGCCGTGGGTGCCCATGATACTGTCATCAGTTTACTGGTATATAACTAATAATTAATGTTAATGTGTTAATGCCGTGACTGATCAGTGAATAGCACTCTGCAAATGTCTTAGGCACCCTGTGGTTTTTGTACAAACAGTAGTAACCCAGCCAAAAAATGGATCTTACAGGAAAATAGGGAAAAAAAACAGCTTCTGGGTTTTAAACGAAAAAAGAAGCAGGTACGAGAAAGTCCCTAGAAGGACTGTGGCTGGTGATGCAGGATGTTCAGTAAAACTAAGCAGCTAATTTCCTTATGAAACTGCACAAATTGTACCTGAGAGTATATTTTAAGCAAAAGGCTCATCACGCCAATTATTGACTTTGTTTCATTAAATACTGTTTAGAATTATTTTGAAAGTAAAAACGTTTTTTTGAAGATATTCTTACTCTACAGCAGGTATTTTCATGTGTGCATATTTGCATATTTGTATGTGTGTGTGTATATAAATATATACGGATGTTGGACAATGAAACTGAAACGCCTGGTTTTAGACCACAGTAATTCATGAGTACGGTGTCAGGCCTCCTTTCTCGGCCAATACAGCATCAGTTCGTCTCGGGAATGACAGATACAAGTCCTGCACAGTGGCCAGAGGGATTTTGAGCCGTTCTTCTTGTAGAATAGTGTCCAGGTCACTACGTGATGCTGGTGGTGCTGGTGGTCCTGACTCGCTCCTCCAAAACACCCCAAAGTAGCTCAATAATAATTAGATCTGGTGACTGTGCAGGTCGTGGGAGATGTTCAACTTCACTTTCATGTTCATCAAACTACTTAGTGACCAGTCTTGCTGTGTGTATTGGTGCTTTATCATCCTGATACACGGCACCGCCTTCAGGATACAATGTTTGAACCATTGGGTGCACATGGTCCTGGACATCCCTTTCAGACGGCTTCCTCTTGCGCCCACAGTTACACATGTTGGATGTGGTTCGTCCTTTTTGGTGGTTTGCTGACATTACCCTGGATACCGTGGCTCTTGATACAGCACAAAGACTCGCTGGCGGCGAGACGCGCACCAATAATTTGTCCTCTTTTGAACTCTGATATGTCACCCATAATGTTGTGTGCATTGCAATATTTTGAGCAAAACTGTTCTATTGCTCTGCTAATTAAACCTTCACACACTGCTGTTACTGATGGAATGTGCAATCAATGAAGATTGGCCACCAGGCTGGTCAAATTTAGCCATGAAACCACCAACACTAAGTTGGCCAGTGTTTCAGTTTCATTGTCCAACCCCTGTGATAAATATATATACACATATATGTATGTATGTATGTATGTATGTATGTATGTATGTATGTATGTATGTATGTGTGTGAGGGAGAGAGAGTCCTTTTGTATTCTATATAGAAGCTCAAGCTCAAAACTCAACATAAATTGACCAAAAATAAACAAATAAATTATTAGATAATAATACATTTTAAATAATAATAATAATAATAATAATAATAATAATAATAATAATAATAATACAAAAGTGTTACAAGGGCATTAACTGACTCTTATTTTAGAATTAACCGAAGATGAGACGAATGATTTTGACCAGATTGCTTGCAAAAAAAAATTTTTTTTTAAATACAGCTGGAAAAATGATCTTAAAAAATTGGTATTGAAACAAATTGGAAAAAAAAATCCTTGGGACTAAATCCAAAAAGAGGACCTTTATTCTCATCAGTATGCGCAAATGATTATGTCTGTGTGTTACAGCTTACTTGCCGTTAAAAGAACATCTGGAAGCTTTGGGCTCTCGGTGACCCCTCTCAGTGAAACGGATCTCAAAAAGTCAAATCCGCTCTATGAGCAACTGTTTGCACTGAATACCGACGCACCTTGTTCAATTGCACTCCATCTACCTCGAAATCTCATCCTCTGCTCCTCACTGTCTTATTTTTTCAGGCGGACTTAAATCTATACTGCAATGCCTTTGTTTGCCGTAGATGTTTATTTATGGGCTGTACATAAGACTGAGATTCAATATCACATAGACGCATGCCTTGAATCGTTATGAGAAGCTCTTCAGTTGAGTTGTCTCTGCCTCTCTTATCTGGTCCTCTTGATATTCATGGCTTTCACCAGATATACTGCTCTTTACTTTGCTGTCATCTCTAGTTGTAATGTGGATTCACATACACAACTGTCATGTGCAGTCTAGATGGAGCTGTCAAGATGCTACACAAGAACCTCAGCATCGTCAAAATCAAAAATTCTCACTGCACTTTTGGATGCATTGGTGATTAAGGGAGGGTTTTTTTTTTTTTTTTTTTTATCTGATTATCCAGGTCAAAACGGGGGAGGGTGCAACCAGCTGCTCCATGATGAATGAGTATAGGTCAGTGCTTAAATTTAGACAGGAAAAGATCCATATATATTAAGATTTTTTTTTCTAAGCTTAGGTTTGAGAGTAAAAATGGATTCAAAAAGAGAGTATTTGATGACTAAATCAATTTTCCTATCCTCAAAATCATACAGGTCTCATTTGACAGTGTAACACAGATAAGAAAAGGTTTCAGCTTGTAGCATGCCGTATGTCGAATGTTCATAATTTCTGTAGTTTTTCATTAAACAATCTCATTCAGGTTTCACAAAAGCTTAGAAATTACACAATGGAGATACAATGTGGAAACTGCTCAGTCATCAGAATGCCCATGCTTTATCATAAAAAAAAGCAATTTCCCTTTAAATACAATGAACATGTACCTTTTATGTGCCGCTAGGCTCCAAGAAAGCGCGTCGTCTATTGTGAGGATTTCGCTGCTTGCCGATGACGATGAGAATTGAGGCAGATGTCAGGAAGGACACCTGCTCAGGATAAGACCGATCTTGTCTTCTTTTTAGCTTTATGCTGAAAGGGTCAACATGCTGCTTCTGAAAACCAAATCCAAACCTCAACCATGTATGCATATGCTGTATAAATCATATGCATATATTCTATAAATGATAAATAATAAATGTCATGCTATCCTAGATGCCCTAAAGCAAAGGCTTGATTTATGTCACCTATCGAAGACCATCTGACTATCTACACAGATTAGAAGCACAACCTTTAAACAAATGATCTATACACACTCATCATACTAGGTGGATAAGGAAAAGGACTTTAAGTAAATCTAAGGGGCTTACAGCATCTATCCAATGGGTTATTCTTGTCTGGATTGGTGCTTGGGGGGGAGGGTGTGGAGTTTTCATTCTCAAGATACCATGGCAAGCCATCTGTTTGGATGTTTCATCTTCGCATCCTGTTTTGATTGACAGTTTTTTAATCCAGTCCTGCCTGCTTCTTCTCTGAGGTCCAGACATTCTGTTCATTGGATTTCAAGAAATGTTATACATTAGTTCTTCACTTTAACATTCTCCTTTGCCAAAACACAGGCACAAATTTGGCAAGGTGTTGTCATTTTCATATGGCTTATTTTGCCATAACAATTATCACTTAAGGTACCTGTGGGTGGGTGGGTGGATGGATGGATGGATGGATGGATGGATGGATGGATGGATGGATGGATGGATGGATGGATGGATGGATGGATGGAAAGTCTACGTGCCCCCTGGCACCTCAGGCAACGTATATACATCAGCTGTTTCTGTGGCAGTTATTTACAGTCTAGGGTAAGAATCTGCCCAAGAATCAAGGGTCCAACAATGGCAACCCGGCAGCATTGGGGCTCGAACCAGGGGGCCACAGTCCAACACCTTCAGTGGTTACATTAAACAATTTAGATAGGTTTGGGCCAGTCGTGCCTCAAAGGGGTTAAAGCACTGAGTTACTGAATGGCAGGTCGGTGGTTAAAGCCCCAGATCCACCAGGTTGCCGTTGTTGGGCCCTTGAGCAAGCCCATTAACCCTATCTGCTCCAGGGACACTGTATCATGGCTAACACCGTTCTCTACTCACAGCTATGCTGGGATATGCAAGGAAAGAATTTCACTGTGCATTAATGTATATGTGGTGAATAAACTTCAATGAACTTAACTAACAAGGTCTCAATGCAAACTCATTTATTTGGCCAATAACAGAAACAGAAACTACATGTATAAATTTTATACAAGCAACACTACGAACACAATACACATTCTAAATACTCATGTCTAAACTATTTTTATTTATTATAGTAATTTCACATTTTATATTAGTTTTCATAGCATTTATGAATCATCGCCTACCTTTAAAATGCATTATACAGTATTTGACATACTGTACTGTATGTATATTTATTCATACAGTACAATATGTGTGGCAAGTCTTATCACTCTTTCAAGCTTGCCACGGCTGCTGAAAACAATCAGTATGTTTAAAACCTCACTGATAATAATTACTATGAATTTGTAAATCACTACCAACAGGCCCCATAGCACAGAATTAAGCTGACTCAACAATCATGATTGTGCTGCTTAATTAAAATTGAACAGCACAAGACCTTTTTTTAGCCTTAAATCTGAACAGAAATGTCAGAGAATGATTTATATAACATATAAGAGGGTTGTCTACTTGTAGTCATTATTTCTTTCTTTACCGGCATGAGAAAGTTCCAGTTTCCCAGTTTTGATTCTATACTGTTAAAAAAAAAAACAGTGGAATAATGTGGGGTAAATAAGCATTAATTCATCCGTTCATTAGTTTTCTATACACCTTATCATGTACAGGGTCGCGGGGGGGCCTGGAGACTATCCCAGGGGACTTTGGGCACAAGACGGTGTGGATACTAATCCATCTCAGGGCACATGTGCGCACACACACACACACACACACACACACACACACACACACACACACAATTTGGGAACGGCAATTAGCCTAATCTGCATGTCTTTGGACTGTTTGTTTTTTTTTTAGGGGGGGGGGGGGGGATCAGATGGATGTGGTGACAACGCTAACCACTACACAACCGTGCCCATGGAAAAATAAACATTAAACATAAAAACATAAAATAACAATTATTGTATGTTCCGTAAATACGATATGTAAAGTAACTGTTATTTTACGGTCAGAAATTAGGTCTAACAAGTACAAAGTTGACTCACTCTTGTTTGGCGCCACCAGTCGCAGCTGGCGATAAATACGCGGGTTTAATTCATGGAAAATTTCAAGCGACCTGTTCTGGAGTCAAGAATATCACATCGCGATACTGTGTCGAGATTTAATTAATAAACAAATAAATACATGAGTGAGAATAATAATGCGTTTCATTAAACAAATGTTTTCCCATAACCTTCTCCACATTTAAATGAATGTTACTTTTTCTTATTATACTGTAAGTTCTGTTATTTTCCAAATAAACAAACCAAACAATAAATACATAAAGTAAATATAAAGTTATAAAAGACAATTTATTCAATCGGTTATTTCAGTAACTTTTCTTTCTTTCTGAGTAAGTTGTCCACTATCCAAAACCATGACGGTAGACTCAAGTTGCCCCAAGGTGTGACTGTGTGAATAAGCACGGTGACCTGAAATGGCCCGGCATCCAGTGTGAGTTCTTGGAAATGCGAGATAAATTACTGAATGAATCATTGTTTCATCTCCATTGCCATTCTCCAAAGAATATCGACGCTGCTGCGTGTCTCAGGCCTGAGTAATACAGTAGCTGTCCTGTCTGCAGTCTGCTACAGAGGGTTTGGCATTGTTCCTCTGCAGCACACCTGTGACTCCTGGCTCCAAGCAAAGGTCATGGTTCAGTGCTCATTCACCCTCTACTACCTGCTGCTGTCTCTGTGCTTCTGACACTCCCTCTGGACTCACCAAAAAACGAACGGGTGCTTTTTCTAGAGTTATGTGGGTCATCATTAGCATTCGTTAAGCGATATGGACTGGAAATATGCCGTAGCTGTGAGTCAGAGGATGTTATTTACAAGCTCCATCTAAATCACACCTCTGGAGCTGTTCTGTGAAGTTGCGATAGGGGAAGTAGGCAGGCCGTGGGGCCGAGGTCCAAGAGACATTAAACTGAATTATTTCTTTCAGGATGTTTTTTTTTTTTTCATTATTATTATTATTATTATTATTATTATTATTATTATTATTATTATTATTTCCGTCTCTTTGAGATAAACCTGGAGGAAACTGAATCTTCAACAATGTGACAAAATAAAATATCAACACTTGTTTAGCCTTAAACAGGAATGTCAGAGAATGATTTATATAACGTATACGAAATATATAAATAATATAGAATATATACTTCCTCAGCAATTTTACTAGGCTAGGTTCTCAAGGTTCAGGTCAGGTAGGTTATTTAGCAAGCAGCCATCTGACAATCTGCCACAGCAGATGGCTATTTGTAAAAATAAATAACCTCCTTTGCCCCCCTCCTCATGTCGGGAAAGAAAGTAGGAGGACGTGGTCACATGAAAGTGTTATGCAATTTCCAGCCTGACCTACAAAAGCAAGTGACGGTTTAACTTGGGGCTCGGTACAGGTTACCTGAAATGTTCGCCGGAGTTTGATGGATGGCCCCAGTCCTATCTCTCAAACCCACGTTTTCTTAAGAGAAAGAAAGGAAATGAAGCTGTAAACACAATTCAAAATAAAGTCAGCAGAAAAGACAAAAGATACTTTGCAAGGTCTTATGTATAAGTCGCATTTTCTGCATGAATTATGACTCTCTTTCTGTGTGCGTCAAAACTTTTTATTCGTTTTGATCTGCAGGGGTTATTCAAGTCAAAAATTGGATTGTGCAGAATAAACACAGTTATGAAAGTAAAAACTTTTCTTTATTTCTCTTGCGCTGAGATACCATCAAGGTAGAAAGTTTTCCCAGCACACCAGAGCCGAGGATTTTCAAGGATCAGGCGTTCGACTCCAAGCCAACTTGTCCAGGATCTTCATTCTTGAATAAACAGCCTACTTTAAAACTTTTGCACCATTCGAATGTTTTACGTACGTCGTCATTTATCACATCTAGGATTCTAGATCTAATTTTGGATGACCAAGTTCTCATGTCTAAATCTGAGTGGTTATGAAGAGAATAGCGAGGCTGACAGTCCTGTCTCTAAGAAAGTGTAAACTGACATTTCAGTGGTATGTTGCTGAGTAATTTAGTTTGGACAGGACATGCACACCAACCTCACAAACATGATCAGGCAGTGAACTGCAACTACCAGACAGCTTTAATTTATGGCTACATTAATGTTGTGGGACAGCAGTACAAACGGACAAACAAACAGACAAACAAACAAACAAACAAACAAACGAATGAATAAATAAATAAATATTTACTGCAAATTATTACAAGTTAAAATATCTTGATTTTAACCATAAGCCTAAAATGTAGTACTGTATATTTTATTATTATTAAAATTAAGTAATACTTATTCTTTTAATATATGATTTAACAAATTTCAAAAGAAAAATGGTTTACATTTTCTTTTCAATTGTTATTAATTTGGCTTCTTTCTAGGCTTACTGTAAAAGCTTCAAATGAAAAACTATCCACCAATAATGCAATAAAATTTCAAACATGAAATTGGTCAAAATAAATGTCTGGAAATAGATTTAATAAGCATATACTTGTTCTTTTTTTAATTATATGGAATGAAATTTGAGGATAATGATCTATTTTCAAAATAATCTAATTTGTAGTTGAATTATTATTATTATTATTATTATTATTATTATTATTATTATTATGATTATTATTATTATTAATGTTATTATTATTATTATCTACTGGACAGAAGGCTGTATTGGCACCATGGACACATACTGTACCAAGAAACTAAATACAATCCATCAACTGGCATGCTTGTATACAGCAAACTGAAAGAAACCTGGGAGAAACACTTGGGAAAAATAAAAATTCCAGGACAAAAAGACAATAACCGGAGCTCAGGATCGAACCCAGCAACATTAATTTCAACACTGTAAATATCACTAGTGGTATTTTGTGTCTCTCCCAAACATGACAGAAGCGTTCATGGACATTTTTGAGGAAATTGCTATTGTTATCATTGGAATGCTTGTAACTGGGGAAATGGTGGGTCGGTGGTGGCTGATTGGAAGGTTATGAGTTCACATCTCAGCATTGTTGAAGAACTATTTTTGAATCCTTATCTTTTATACCTTTAATTGAACTGTATCATTTGTAAGCATAAACCAAATAATTTTATGTCATTTATGAATTCATTTATTTATCTTCAGTAAATGCTTTATCCTGGTCAGGGTTAGGGTAAATTCATAAGTGTAGCATGGGACATGAGACAGAACTACAGTACAATCTACAGTAGATGGGGTGTTACTTCATCACAGGCAAATGATAGTTGTTTTATTTTTTCCTTTTATGTAGACACATATGCCGATCAGCCATATCATCACCACCACCACCAGGTGAACTGAACTACATTAATTACCAACAATATACCAACAACCTGGTGACAGGATCATGAGCATCCAAAACTCACCCAAGACTGGCCCATGGGAACCAGGCCAGCCCATGTAGTCCGATCCCACACAAAAGCCAATGCAGCATAAATTGTCAATTCTGGCCATGATCAAAAGGCTCCAAAACACCCAATGCAGCACAGATCGCCATAAATTGGGCGAAGCAGACGAAGACCCCAAGGCTGCCGACCCAGATTCCAAACTCCCCAGATCCCAATCCAATCGAGCACCCATGGAATACACTGGACAACCAAGTCTGATCCATGGAGGCCCCATACCATCCTGCTGCCAGACACCACAACAAACCCCTGTATAGCCACGCCCCGAGGGTCCAGACCCACCCTGGTGGTACCAGCTGAACCCAAAACCTAGGCAGTTTTAATGTTATAGCTGATCGTGTATATTTTACTTTTCCCTGCAGCACTGTAGCATATTTGCATTTTAATATTAACTTATTATATCACTGATATAATCTTAGATCAATAAGTATAAATAACAGCTTCTTTTCAAACTGATATGTTGGCCTTAGGGTTGCCTAGGGTGCTGATTCATACTTTCTGATCCTACACTTTAATTAACAGTGATTACATGATGATCATAATTCATTCTATATATGCTTCCCAGTCTCTGCTATCAGTCTGCTATCAGTCCTTTATTCATTTACTCCAAGCCTAGAAGCTCTGAGGAGCATGGATGAAGTCTAATAACCTGCTATCAGTAAACCCCAGAGCGAGCTCCTTATCTGAACCAGACCAGCTCATATTAACACACGGCCAAAAAAAAAAAAAAAAGAAACAAAGAAAGAGAGAAAAAAAAAAAAAGAATTGTATTTAGCTGATGAAGAATGCATCAATTTAAAACTCATATTGTACGTTTATTTTATCAGTCGTGTATTTATATACCTATTGAAGTAACATTTCTGTTTTATCATGTAACCTGAGACAAGCTGAGGATTAAAGAAGTAGTTCATGTCATGTATCGCTGCTGGAGTGTGGAGAAATAAACACATTAAGAGTGACAGGTGCAATGAGTAAAGCCTACATCATGAACAGGAATGAACAGCTATAATGTGTTTATCTGCGGAGGGGCGGGTGGTGCAAATTGATTGAGAGTCATTAAGGCTTAAAGGCTGACAAACAGACAGAGACAAAAAGACACTTTGAATTGCACAAGTCAAATTTGCAGCCTGTTCGTCTTCTCACTCGTACTTTATCGTGATGAAAGGAGGACAGGGAATTCGATCGCGTCCAATTTCAGGTTTTCATTAAGATTCTGCCAGATCTAATTCTACAACTATGCTGTAGGAAGGATAACATAGAGCCAGGGTTTATTATTGTGCTCTGTTTGAATGGCTTTTCTTTGTCTGACGCTGAGGTTCAAGCAAAAACCTTTTTTTTCCCTGTATTACGGTTATTTATTTATTATACAGTAACTCCTTCACACCTCTACTGACATTTCTCATTTTCTTTTTAATGGTGATACAGTATGTGTGCGTGTGTATCACCTATGCCAGATGCTTCTTTTGCTTTAATGCAAAACACATTATGGGCCAATGTTATTTGGTCCTTGTTGTTAACACTGATTTATATTTCTCTGCGCATAGTGTAAATCAATATGAATAGCCTGCTATATACCACAGTGATGTTGTATTCTTGATTCTGATTGGTCAGAAGGTATTAGTACAGTATATGTGCTTGAAAAGCTGCTCCGGTGAAACTGCAGTCCGGATACAGGATAAATGGTTATATACCATTATAAATTAAATATTTAATCCTAATAATACACACTTACTGACTTTTTTATTAGGTACTAGAGGAAGTACCAGTCGTTTATAGGGAAAGAGTTTGTAGAAATAGTTAATAGTAGGTTGAAATATACAGTATGTCTTTCTGTACGGCAAAACTGTCTGTCTAACTTATTAATACAAAGAAGTAACTCTTTTTATCTTGCTCCTTGGAAAAGAGTTATATTTGTCCAAACAAAAAGTGCTACAATTTGGGATGTAATGTGGCACTGATAATAAATTCACTTCTACTTGACATTTAGATTTTTATATACGGCGCAGATTTACTGTAACTTCAGGCAAATCCTGAAGGACTGGCAAAGTTTCATTACATTCTGTCCAGCCAGTTTTGCGTAACGCTGTAAAAAATTCTGACTGGACAGACGGACAGACAGCGATGTTTCTGAGACTGGTTTCATGTCCTCCAATGTATGAAAAATACGGATATAATTGAAATTGACCAATGTGTAGACAAAACGTTTCTTTTATTTATACAGAGATACCAGTGAACATGCTTATCCAATCATATAGAAGTAATGTAGTGCATAAAATCATGTGGATGAAGGTTGACATGATTTTATGTTAATTTTTAAAAGTACATTTTTTAATGTCATTTTAACATCAGAAAGGGGGGAAAAACAGTAGAAGGGGAAAAAATAGTGACTATAATTGTTCATGCCAGATGTGCTGGTTTGGGTATTTCAGAAATCACTTTTTGCAACTGTGGTGAACAGAAAAGCAGTTTAGAACATAGAAAATCCTTAAAATTCTGAATCATGGACACTCACAAACAGAAAACGTTTTTTTTTTTTTTTTAAGTGTTTCAGAACTGTAATACATGTACAGCGGTACCTCGGTTTATTGGTTTTAATCAATTCCAGAGGCGAATTCTTAAATTTGTATTGTGAAATGCGTTTTCACATAGGAAATAATGTAAATGCAAATAATTCGTTCCAACCACCCAAAATATTACCGATATTACCAATTTCTAATTCTATAATTGTATTTTTGCATATACAAGCAATTGCAACATTTAGAAAAGACTATTATAAAATATTAAATAAATAGATATTAAACCTCACCTAACATTGATTTATGATTCCTCTGCTTTAAAAATTTACATTTTTGGGACCCATGGTACTGTCTCTTGCACACAAAAAAAAAAAAAAAAAAAAAATGTAAACTTGCTGGCATTGGGTTCTGTTCAGTTCGTTCACTCAAAAATGTTTTTTATCCCCAGGCAAATTTCTTGCAAAATTTAAGTTCTTAAGGCAAAAATTTGTGAGGGGGCGACCGTATGTCGGGGTATCACTGTAATCAGAACTTTTTGAGATTCTGTATCATGGACACTCACCTTTAAAACTAAAAAGATTTTTTTTTTCATTGTTACAAGATTGTAATTCATATAATTGAAAAATACTGTTATTTATTTATTTATTTATTTATTTATTTATTTATTTATTTATTTTTATTTAGCATTTATGTCAGTAACAGTCAAAAGTAAAGTCGTTCCTTTAATTATTCCAGGGTGGAGGGATTTTTATTTGTTTTTAAAATTCGCATTTTTTTTTTTGTCTCATAAACTTTAACAGGCAGAGAAAAGAAGAGGCTGTTTATACCACATGCGTGATGACAGAAAATAACCTAGTTATTAAATAACAGATGTTATACAATTTAACATTTTTTTTGTTCTTTAAATCAATATAATGTATAATTAGACTTCAACCTGTTGTTGATTCATTTTCTTTCATTCCTTCTTTAACATGCTATGGCTGTCTAATAATAGAAATCCAGTAACCAGTTGAATCCTCTCCTGGAACTCCTTTTCCTTTCCTGGCAGGTTTTTTAAAGTGGTTATAAAACTTTTGTTTATGATTCCACTCAGGATAATTTTTCACAGAAGGTTTGTCAGCATTGCAAGGCTGGTGCAATATAACAAAGTAGCAGTCTTAACAGGAAGTCCAATTTCACAGACTGGATGGTCTAACCATGTTGACTTGGCGATGGTCTGTCTTTCATCTTCTAACAAATAATCCACTGTACCCACAGTATTCAGAGATAGATAGAGAGAAAGAGAGAAGGGGGGACTGGGGTGAGAGGAAGCGAAAGGTAAGGCTCAGCTATATCACCTCTGTTATGTGTCAGGTAACCTGTTCCATATGGAAGGCAGCCATGGTGAAAAGGACTCGATGGCCTAAAGGCATGTGTTTGGGATTTCTCAGGAAGCATGTAGACAGAATCCATTATTATTCAATAGGCTCCATTTATCATGTCAGGAAATGACCTTATGTGAAGATCCGGATATCCGAATATCTCGTCACGGAACATCCAGTCACGGAACATTTTATTCTATGTGAAGTTCGTCTGTTCAGTGTTTTCTATGAAAATTCATAAAGCTCACGAACTTACTCTCAGTACTTCAATTAATCTAAAATATGACCGATGATTGACATATTAGGATTTGGAAATGCTATGAGAAATAATAATTCATAGGTGGTGCATAAAGCTTATATAACATCTGTAAAACTTCCTTCACCAGTGCTCCAGGCCAGCTGTTTTTCTCATCAGCAGGCCAGCAGAGAAAGAACAAACAATGAGGATTTTTGCTACCGAACCGAGTGCAGATTTCCCTAAGGAAGGGGATCCTTTATCCAGGGTTTCCTCTATGCACAGGATAGATAGAATATATTACAAACCTTTTTCCTGGGCATTTTTTCCACTCTTTTTTTTTTTTACCTGGAGGAGAGGATACCATATTTCCCTCTCTGAGACAGATCATTCTTTCACTAGAAACTTTCCGGGGAAAAGCGGCAGGTGCTTACGTGGACGTCCTAAAAGCTTTCCCATGTGCATCATGACTTTAGCCTGGGTGTTTTTTTTTTTGTTTTTTTTTTCAACCATAAACCTTGCGCGGCATAAATTTTCACAACAGCAACAAAATATTTATTATAGTGCGACCTGGATTCAATTCATTTATACAATAATGATTTGTGTGAAATGTGAAGTGCTGGTCTAAAGCCTGGATAAAATGGGTTGCGTCAGGAAGGGCGTAAAAACCTGTGCCAAGCTGGTGCACGGATCGGATGGTCCACTGTGACAAATTCATTCATTCATTCATCTTGAATAACTGTTCAGGATCATAATATATCCGTGAAACACTGGGCATGGGGATGGAATACACCCTGGATGAGATTATCATAAGGTATCATGCAGACACATTTACAACTAGGGACATTTTAGAATTTCCAGTCCACCTACCAGCATGTTTAGGAGGTATGGGGAAACCAGAGAACGTGGACTTAAGCCAATACAGACAGATGTTGAAATTCTGTACAGGCAGTAGCGTGAGCGCAGGATCGAACTAAACACCATAAACAGTGCTTAAATACAAAACTGAATACAGGTTATTTCCATTTCCAGATCATCCACTTTTTTCCCCAATGCACAGCTCTCAAAAATTTTATAACATTTTCCTGAAGTTCCATCATTTGACTTGCCATGAAGTTATTTGGACTGTGGAACATCTTGATCCATCTTTCTCTCTAATCAGCGTCCTTCTTTAACCACAGCCTGCTGTCAGGAGCGCTTGACTTTGGGTAAGTGGAGATGTTCGGGCTCAATGGAGGCACTGTACTCCTAACTAGCAGCACGCACACATGAGGAAATTGAAGCTCCCGGAGGACCACCGCTCTGTACTCGCTTCCAGACTTCGCACCTCATACTTCGCAAAGATCTTATCACTGCGTGACTTGGAAAGACCATGAGACATTATAGAAGGCTTTTAATGACCACAAATGCCCTTCAGGTCTCTCATGGCTTGGGTCTATGTAAATAACTAAAGCTATCAAATCACATTGATACAGGCTTTGTGCACTGAATTCATTTTTGAGGATTTTGGAGGGAATGCAGTGGACTTTAGCTAGCTAGCCAGGAAAAAAATGTGGGCCGACTGCTAGGTAATAATTAGCAGATCCTATGTTTGTTTTAGGAATAATATTAAAGCCCACCCGCCTCTTTTGTCCGCACATTTGAATAGTTAAAGTTCACAAATGGAATTCAGCTGTTAAATCAAGGGAAATTTAATACCAGAGGTAGGAACATTGTGTTACTTTGTATTTAACTCCTACAGAGTTTCTCTTTCACCTTCACGTTCTACTCACGCTCCTAGAACCACTCTTTCACCATTCGAGTTCTGGAATATACCTGTACCATCAGTGAAGACAAACTCCAAACTCCATAGATGTGATAACCGGGTCATTCAGTACATCCAGATCGTCAGTCCTGATCAGTTGAAGATTATAACTCTGCCTCCAGAGGACTGTACAGTGAGCACTAGGCATGATGGGTGCATCGCTTCATGCACTTCCCTTCTTACCCTGATCGCTCTGGAAAGGGTCAATCTGGAATCATCGGACCACATGACCTTTTCCATTGCTCCAAAGTCCAATGTTTATGGTTCCTAGCAAACTGAAGCCTTTTGCTTTTTTGGCTGATTAACCACATTAACAGAGGTTTTCTTACGCCCACGCAGCTGTTTAGTCCGAACCCATTGCATTGAGCACGAATGGGAATGCTCTTGGTTTTAACTGTTGATTCTTCTTACCATACAACTTCATCAAGTGTTTAAGGGATCTAAATTCATGATTTTTTTCCAACCACATTTGTTCCACAAACTTGACGGTCCAGCACTACCCTTTCAATTTTTAATAATGTGATGGAGGGTTCTTAATTTCCAGTTCCAGTAATTCCAAATTTGCTTGATCCAGCCCAACAATTTGATCCAACTTTTTTTTTTTTTTTTTTTTTTTTTTTGGGGGCCAGACAGAAATCTGAGCATAGATTTGGTTCTCTAATGAGCAAACCAGAGGAAGAAAAAAAAACTCTGAGATGAAATAAAGAAGAAACCTTAAGACTCAAAAGGAAACCCATTTTCTTCTGGGTGACACCACATTATAAATCATTACTCTTCTACAGTTGTATGGTTCCCTGGTGGACTAGTAGCTAGCTTAACTTGATCCGGAGCCTGGGTTTAATTCCTAGTCAGGGAACCAACCTTAGCCATGAACTAGTGCCAGTTCAGGAAGGGCATGCATTGTAAAAGCCTGTGCCACATCAAACATCTTCTATGGTGAGCCACAAACAAGGAAAACATACATACATTATTACAGATACGTCTTTTTACGTATTTTAAGTATATACCTTGAAAGGATGAACAGTATGTGTACGTGTATAGAGAATAGTTTAAGTATGAGCAGATTGTCCACAAGTCCAGGGATGACGTACAGAACTCATTTGTGGTCTTTGTGATTACCGCAGTTCTTAGATACAAATCTACAGTACGTATATGAGTATGCACTCAAACAAGAATGGGCCTGCAAATCATTAGGAATCATCGACAGCAACGGAACATGAGTCAGAAATACAGACATTCACTCTGCTTTCAAGCATTTGAATGTGTCATGTGTAAACTTGCATCCTACTCAGTATATTGACCTTCATGAACACCAGAAATGTCAATGCAGATATATATAAAGAGGATCAGGTCTAACATTTATCAAGCTCTTATCTGCACCAGCACAAGAATTTTCATTCATACAGACACAGCGATAAAATATCACATTCAGAAGCCCCTCAGTGCTACAGGAGGACACTTTGCATTATTGCGTATTAAGATAAGAATTCCCGGCGGAGGATAAATGTTTGCAGCATCTGACATTTCTGATCTTGGCATCTAATTTAAAAAAGACACGGGAGAGAGTTTTGATTTCAGTCATCATGAAGTGTTGTGCTGCCATAAAAAGCTTTTTTTTTTTTTTAATAGATAATTGAACTGGAAGAAGGTTTATGTGCTTAGTAATGCCAGCCTCCAGATTGCAGTAAAGCTCAAAGTACAAAGAAACCCACAAACCAGATGGACCGACATGTCTCACACTTTCCAGGTGGAAAATATTATCAGGAGGTCTGTCCGTGTAACACTGCCAAGGATGGGCTGCTGCAAACACGTTCATTCCCACTGACAGCAGAAGTTCGGAGGATGTTTTACTAACAGATTTGACTTTATGTAGATATTTCGAAGCAGGAAGTAGCTCAGCAGTTACACATACATCACCTCCTGCTGCGTGTTAAAGGACATTGGGGATAAATGTGAAAGCCGAACTTTGATCCTCCAGTAGTGTGCTAATATCATTAATAAAAGATCATATTCATTAATAAAATCAATGAAGTTTATGGTTAATAATCAGACAAAAAGTTAGAAAGAACTGAAGCTCCACCTTCTTCCTCGAACAAGGAATAAAATATGACGGCGGATGCCGCAATGGGAAAATTTCAAACAACAGGAAACTCAGAAACCAGAAAGTGCTCAGACATTCTTGAGGCAGAAAACTTAGTCATATCAATAATTATACTTTTCCCCTTGGTAAATTACAGCAATGTTTTTACCATTATCTTTTTTTTTATATATATATATACCATTTATTACCAGTCTGCCATACAATTATTTATTACTATCAGGGCTCTTATTATTAACACATGTGATTAATCCTGGAATTTTAACGCGTTACTATTTTTTAACACAAATTAATCTCGTGACCAGGTTTGACCCTAATGGCTTCCCATAATCGCAGCACGTTTACTCGGCTGTGTGTGATAATGGAACGTTTAACACAGATAATAAGGCGGCTGAGGAAACATCACCAGGTGTGCTGAACAGCAAGTTATTCATTATAAAAAGCTTCCAGATGGAAGTTTGGATAAAACCAAAGTCGTGCGCTCGAGCTACAATCAATGGGAACTATTTTTACAAGAGTACATTAAATGTAAGACATTGTAAAAGGCTCTGAGAGGGAAGCAGTTTGCAGAAGCTACTTTTATTGCACTTACTGTAGACTACTGGACATCAGTAAGTAACCAGAACTACCTCGGTGTAAAAGCTCACCTAATCGATGACAAATGGCAACTGCACCCGTTCACTCTGGGTGTAATAAAACAAAAGAAAGATATTTTGCCAAAACCAATTGCACTGGACAAGTGAAAAGGAGATCACAGACATGATCCCCACTATAGGTGCAGAAAGGGCTCACAATATGCTTTCTGCTATAAGGAGTTTAATTTTAATTTAACATTTGTAAAAAATGTAAATGTTTTAAATGTTTCCTCCAACCAGTTTGTCATCCATTATTTTAAAACTGGGATTAATTGCGATTAATCACATAATATAACTATCCTTAACTAGATTAAACAGTTTAATCAATTGACAGGACTAGTTACTATAGAAACAACAACATACAGTATATAAAATGCACATTACTATACTATAAGCCGGTGATTTGATTTACGGCCGGCAGTGGTAGTGTCAACGCTTTTCCTGTAGAACATTATTCAACACCTTTGACCAATCAGCATTAAGCATTGCGCAAAAGCGCTGTATTAAATCGATCAACAAATTCACATCTGTCTTTTTTCTCCACTACTATCCAACAACTCCGCCCCTGTAGACGACCCGTGAGTTTTGACTTTTTACAGGGCCACAATCGCTCTCCATTTAGTTAGTGGAATGGTCTAGATTTACAAACTTGGTGTCCATTACAGAACGTGCAGTACAGACACCGAGCACAGTAACTAGACTGAGACGCTTGTCCATAATTACGTATTGAACAAGCTCCAGGGAATAACCCAGTTTCAGTATGCTTCTCTGGTTCTCTATAAGCCCCCGAATCTCAGTGTCTGACCTGTTCCCTAATCACCTTCAGCTCTGCCTTTAATGGCACAAGCTGCAGTAAGTAACAGTGACGGCCATAAATCAGGAGTACAGCCTGAGTTGTATGAAATACTGAAGCTGTTAAGCATGACCTGGTTAGAAAAAGAGACAAAGCGGGGCATTATATTTAATGTTTCCAAGTAAATCTAGTTTATAGGCAAGTCCGCGTGTCAATGTGTATTTTATGCATTTTTGGTAATAAATTAATCATTTATACCTCTTCTAAAATCATAAAGATGGCTAAAGAGGCATTTATTAGCGATGAAGGGCCAGATGAGAGACTTCTAATTAATTAGTCTAGCTCCTCGTTCAGGCTGTGGGAATGGGACAGACTTATGGGTCATCCACCGAGTGAGTCTCTGCCTGTATATAAGGAACACTGGTCTGTTTAGGATGGTAGAAAGAGTCGTTTTTTAAAGCCATTTAACTTTCTTGATTCATTGACTTGATGTTCACATTGTAAGGCTTCTTGATATATTTTGACATTTTGCTCAGATCATAGTTCATGTTAGCATCACTTGTTGTTTTTTTTGAAAAACAGTAGCAGACAAAAAGTATAACCTACAGACCACTATACAGCTTATACCTTTCACATGTGTTTTTGATTTACAGTAATTCCTCTAGATACGAACAAGTTCTGTCCCGAGAGCTTGTTTGTAAATCCAGTTTGTTCGTAAGTCCAACAAACATTGCTTAAGTTCTAGGATATTAACAAAATTGGCTATATACAGTACATTACAAAAAGGAAACGATCAAGCAATGTCTGCCATCTTCTCACCTCGCTCTATTCTCTCAATTATTTTCACTTTTGTCTAGTTTTTGTCTTCTTTTTTTGTTAAAGTTGTGTAAATGACTAAACAAGTCACTCGGTCTGTCCGATAAAGATCCATACTGTGTGTAAGCTTATAAGCTTACTGACGCCAGGAGAATCACATTTAAACGCACTGTCTGTCAGAAAGGTCTCCATTTATTAACAGCAAAAGACAGAGTTTTATACGTCTGGCCAAACGCCTGGTGTCATGTACATCTGTTACTAAAGAACATAAACCATTTTAACATGTTCTGGTGAAATCCTAAAGAACAAAGAGTGGAAGCTGTACAGATGTCTTTCTGGAGACAAACCACTAAGTGTTAGCTCGGGGGAAGGGGAGGGGGAGGGGAAGAGAAAGGGAGAGAGACATAGCAAAGAGAGAGCATGGGAGAGTTAGCACGGAGACAAGAAGGTAGCATGGAAGACTTAACACTTTAATATCAGATCCATGAGGAAGAGCGTAAAATGTGCTTATATATATATATATATATATATATATATATATATATATATATATATATATATATATATATATATACATTTAAATATATAAATAAATATTTATTTATTTATTTTTGCTTAAATGATTTATAGGTCACTGTGTGGCTTAACAAACAAAAAACATTTGCCTGAAACTGATCAGGTACAGGGATTGGACTATTCCTTATGGATACATTGTAATACCAGAAATTCTGGTTCTTTGGAAGCAAAATATGAAGAAATGATGGGTGACTGAAAACTTTGGCACAGTTCTGTATAATGGTCCATCCATATGGTTCACAATCATAACCGCAAGTTACCCATTTTTTTTCCCTTTGATTTGAATGTTCCAATCGCTGGAAACGTACCACATGTACATGCAATTTTTTGTCCACTGCAATTAGGCATAATTTCAATAGCGTCAATATGGGATATGTAACCAAATGAGATTTCTGTGTCTACTCATCGCCTGATTCTGTACAGGGCCATAGGAAGCCTGGAGCCCATCCTATGTGATTGCATGAGGCTGGGTACCTCCTGGATGGTGCGCCATTCCATCACAGGACACAATCATAGACAAACACATTCACAGACTATTGGTAATTTGGAAATGCCAATTAGCCTACTTTGGATGTCTTTGGACAGTGGAGGGAGAACATGTAAACTCCACACACACACACACACACACACACACACACACACACACACACACACACACACACACACACACACAGACCTGAGACAGAAATCAAACCCTCATCTTTGGAGGTGCAGGGCCACAGTGCTAACTATTACACCAGCACGTCACCTCTACACAATACTGGGAAATTTAAACATGTCATCTTAAAGCAAGAAAATCAGATCCTAAAAAGTGTATGAATGTAAGTTTATGCGCATCGATTGGAATTCTTATTATGAATTAATGGTCGCATGTGGAAGAACTCGTATCTGATTTGAAAAGATTTTTCTTTTCGTGTTCACACACACACAGCCAACAAAAATCAAATTAGACCTGTGTGCCACTGAAGCAAAACCAATAAAAAATGCAATTCTAGGGACTATAATGTAAATATGGCCTTTAGCTCTTCACCCTGTAAAGCAGGCTTATTCCTGCAAATGAAATCCAATAATCCCACAACCCATCGAAAGACAGTCCTGCTAATGTAATGTTCTTACTCCTTATTGAAAGCAATTTGCAGTCGTCAAAAAATAATGAAAAATTATGTCGCCATTTCTATTTAAAAGAAAAGTTCTTGTATTAAAAAAAAAAAAAAAAAAAGTCAATGGCGTGGGCACATCATAGCTTGCTAGAGAGGGCAATGATATCAGTGAGCGAAGGAGGCAATCACAGACCCCATGCTGCACAGGGCATATGGAAAGCTTCAGACTCCAGGCTTTCATCAAAATGAATCCATCATATGAATGGATTAGTGTGTAGGGAAGAATTGCATGCGTGGGATCTGGATGTGTGTGTTTCGGGTGGTGGGGGGGGGGGGGGGGGTTGTGTAGCAGTTTGCTGTCTTTTCACAGCAGGCATCAAGCATGTTTAGATTTATCACAGCTCCCTTGGTGAGCAGCTTTAGCAGCAAGAGCATAACACACACAAGCATACTTCATCATTTAATAAGGCAATTCATCATTGTTATCCAATAAAACAACACACTGAGCCTCTTGTTTGATTAGACAAGTCTCCTGCTCCTTGATTTCAACACATGAATCAATTTTTGGCCGCTTTTCCGTTAGCTAACGCCAGGAAAATGCTACAAAGGTGTGTGTATGGGAGGAATGGGGGATATTTATTGGACATAGCAGAAAAGACATCCATTACACATTGAGAGCGGGATTATAAATGCGAGACTTGGATAGTTCAAATCCTATTAGACATGGGTCGATAGACTGATAATTAGAGGGGTCATGTTTTTTCCCTCCCATGCCTGACGGGGGTTTGCGTCTGTCCCCATTATTGTTCTGTAGATCTTACTGCCCTCTGCTGCATTGGCTGTGACACTAAACACAGCTTGATCAAGGGTGTTGAAATACCCCCAACCCCCCACCCCCCCCCAACCCCCAGTAAATGTGTCACAGCTTTAGGTTTAAAAAAAAAAAAAACTGCTAGAATTAGATCAGTGCTGAAACCTTGGATAGTTGTGTCATGCACCGTGCACACTCATACATCCATGCAACTTATTTTAGACATTTCACCTACCAGCCTGTTTGGGGTGGGTGGAAGGAAACCTGACGACCTAGCAGAAACCGGCATGGGAACCAGGAGAAAATGTGAACCCCCACACAGAAATAACCCAAGCTGAGACTCAACCCATGAGGCAATAATGGTATGTCAACATGCCACCTCTTCATAAACATTAGCTCTAGGTGTTTCTCACCTTTTTCACAAGGAAGGGTTTATTTTGGGCGAAACCTGTAAAGCCTTTGCTATGACTTTAAGAGGTTTGACTCCTCACAATGCCAAAGCTGGCAGTCCAAGAGAGCCTAATTGGTTCTCATTATTGGCATTCCAGCCTCTTCCCTGTGGACCTGAGCGACACAAGCCAGTAACAAGTAGCTGTGAGCTCATGTATACAAAAGAAGGCAGTTAATGCGCTCCTTCAGCCCTGTTCAGCGACCTGTTTGACAACGGATGAGTGCTAATTCGAAATGATGGGGTGCTCTGGATTCATGAAATCAGGACCTGACACTAAAATAAACAATGGCTCCATTTCTTAACCACAATACAAGTTTCAACTCAAGATGCAAAATACATTGTAGGTTTAGTGTATGCAGCCAGTATGGGGGTAACTCACAGGACACCCAGTTGATGACTCCATAACTGGGGTGCCTCTTGACACCCACTGCAGCAGTTGTAAATATTTATGCAAGGTTTTCTTAACAACATACAGTATACGGTATGCATGTTTAAATTCTTTCTACAGCACTTTGCCAATACCACTATTCCGCTATAACTTTCCATCTCGTGTTATTTAATCCATCCATCCATTCATCTGTCTATTATCTATCTCACTTATCCTGTGTAGGGTCGCAGGGGACCTGGAGCCTAGAGAACCTGGGGCATGTGAGGCAGTGTACAAGGAGTATACCATGGATGGGGTGCCAACCCATCACAAGGCACAATTTGGAAAAGGCAGCCAGCGTACACCTATAAACTGTATAAGAACTGGACAAACCCACTGTGAAGAGCATTTTTGAACCATTTATATTGAGACGTGTCTGCTGCTTATGCTCTGTCAAGCCTCCATACTGGCTCTAATCTGAGGTGCTGTTTGTTAATTGGTGATTTCTGAGGCTGGTAGCTCTAAATTAGCTTCTAGTAAGTTTTGATCTTGCTTCCCTGGGATGTTCTACATGAGCGCCAGTTTCATCATGGTGCTTGATGGCTTTTGCAAGTGCACTTGACAATACTGTTCTTACAAAAACGTTTACTTAATTACCTACTGCCATATGTGTTATTATTATCATAACTTTGAACTTTCCAGTATTGTTCTTGAAATAGAAGGTGTGTCCAAACCAGAGTACCCGGAAAAAACTCACCAAGCACCAGGGATCCGTTAAAGATTCTGAAAAAATATCCAATATACTGCAACATCCAATCAACCCTATCAACACATTCACTCAATGAAATGTTTGTAAGAAGTCACATGTTCAACAGGAAATTTCATAATCCAAATTTCCTGAAGCTCATGGGAGAACCAAAGTTGTTTTATTTTTTCTTTGATGAAGAAACTGCACCAGTCATCAAGAAAACATTATAAAATGAGATGTTGATGCCTGAGATGGATTAACACATGTTTTCTCTCTCTTAGAAGATTTATGTTTAAGAGTTACTAAGGCCAACTGTCAAATCACCAGAAGAATTGTATTCTTTGTTATGTCTTTACTTCCAGCAATGGCCAATTGTCCAATTAGTGATTAAGGAAACCAACCTATTTTCTATATAAAGTATAGTTTACATTGTAGTGCTCAAATTCCAGGTTGTATAGTTGACAGTGTGCCTCTGAAATTCAGCAGGAGGGAGGATGATTTATAACAAGCTGGACATCCTGCTTCATACATCCTGCACTGATTACAGTAGCAGAACTCACGAGGGAGACGATCCAATCCCTACAGAAGGTAGGATGGAACTCGGCGATATATTCCAAGGCTTTCTTGCTCTTTTTTTTTTTTCCTCTTCCTGTCCGTGATTGGAAAATCAGTTTTCAAAAATCGTTTGATTCCTTAGCTACTGTTGCGAAACGGGGCTGTCGGACACAAGAGAATTAGAAAAGAAGTTCAGTAGAATGGTGTTGAAATCTCCCTTCTATAAAAAGTATTTTATGTCACTCTGAGTGTTTTTCAACACTGATGTTACTGAAAATGTGGATTCATTTCATGCGATTAAAAACTGGCCTTATATCAGACATATAGTATATCCAGCTGCACTGCAATAAACCTATATTGATTTTGGTAAATATGCATTGAACAGTATGTCTCATCCAACTCAACTGAGAATTGAGGGTCTGGTTAGCAATCTAATGGGCCACACTTATCAGTCTGATCAGTGTTTTACATTCATGGCTACTGTCTCCCCAGTCACTGCTGTGCAGGTGCAGGTATATCAGTGCATTTGTAAATGGATTCCTTTGAAGCAAAAATGGATTCCTCACCTGGGATTTACATAAAAGAAGAGCAGCGTGCAGTGATTCGTTTTTTTCTGGTCCGAGGGTGTACCTGGTGCCGGAACAACTCACGGAAGAGCAGCTTGAAAGTTTTTTAAAGAGAATCGTTACTGGTGATGAGACCTGGATTTACCGCTACGAACCTGAGAGTAAATGGAACGGAAACATCCTCAATCGGCCTCCAAGAAAAAGTTCACAAGTCAACCATCAGCTGGAGAAATGATGCTTACAGGTTTCTGGAATTCTCACAGTGCTTGTTGATCTACATCCGTCTCAAACGGTTCATACCCACCTACCTGAACTGCTCTTGCAATATTTTCACAATATTTATTCTACGTTGCAATTTGCGCACACTATCTTTTTTAAATCGTTGCTGCTACTTCCGAAATGTCAACTGTTTACCGCTGCTCTTCCCACTACCTCAACTCATACCTCATCACTCTAAAAAAAATGAATAAAGTACTGTAACGTGTTACGTTGTTGTGTTTGTCATTCTGTAGCTCTTTGTTTGCACATTTGCACGTGCACTTTGTTGTCGATTGTTGTCTCTCCTTTGTATAGAAATTCATAGTTTTTTTTTAGGTTAACTTAAAAATTGTAAATCGGTCATTGAATAGAGTAGCCAAAAATGTGCTCAAGTAAGAGTAGCTTTACTTTTACAATAATAATAGTCAGGTAGAAGTAAAATGTAGCCATCCAAAATATTACTTGAGTAAGAGTAAAAAAAATGTTATTGCTGAAAATGTTTGTTTAATTATTTTAGAAATTATAATAGTTACATATTTTATACACACACACACACACACACACACATATATATATATATACTGTATATAATACATATATATGCCATTAACACATGTTTTATATATGCCAACATTGCAACATTCAATGAAACAGCAAAACTTTCCTCAGGTTAGAAGTAAATTTTTTATATGCTGTAGTGTTGGTCTGTTTTTGCAGACAGAAAAAACACTGCAGTATGAATCTATTCTTTTGCAAGCGAAACATGCTTTGTATATGATGCCAGGGATGCCGGCTGAAGATTTTCTTGCCCCGCAATGCTTCTGGGTTGGCTGTGGTCACGTGACTACATGTGGTTATTGTTACTGCGGCTAATTGGTCAAGCGGAGTCATGTGATTATTGCTGCTGCATCTGATTGGTGAAACAGTCATGCGGTAGATCTACCGGCTGCATGTGTAGAATAAATGATTAGACAAAGTAACGAGGCGAGTGTAGCCGAATGTAGCGCAGTAAGTGTAGCGTTTCTTCTTCACAAATCTACTCAAGTAAAAGTAAAAAGTATGATGCAGTAAAACCACTCATAGAAGTAACATTTTCAGAAAGTTACTCAAGTAAATGTAACGGAGTAACTGTAACTCGTTGCTACCCACCTCTGGTTTTTAGCTAGTTAAGTATCTGGCTAACCATCTTATCTGCAAAATTGACATTTTATACCAATGCATTTACATGAAATAGGCGTATTGGATTTATCGATGCAAGGCTGTTTTGCTAGCTAGTGCTTTGGGAATCAAAAGTTGTTCGGTTAATTAAATATTGTATCAAACAGCTGAAAATGGCTAAATTTGATGGACAAGACAAATAATAGCTATAAACTAATAATGAGTTAGTGAAGAGATGGGTGTAGTGTAGTTAGGGCCTGTTTAGTGTGTGTGTGTGTGTGTGGAATCGACGTCTGAGATATCAGTGAACTCTGTTTGCAGCTGCTGGGCTTATTCCACTCTGGTTTAGTTAAGTATGGCTGAGGTCAGGGCTTCCCCAGTGACATCATCAGCCAGCTGATTGTCCAGTTTCCATTATTCTAAATCGATTACAAAGGATTCACATGTTAAGACTGACTCGCTATTTATGCAGCATTTTCAGCAGGCCTTGTCTGACTGTTTAGAGCAGAAATAAGGTCATACAATACATCGATCAGCCACAGCATTAAAACCATCGAGGTTTTAGGTTCCCCTTGTTCTACTCTGGGGGTGTGTTGTGGTGTCCGGAAATGGGATGTTAGCAGTGTAGGCTTTGGGTCCTGTGGGGTGTGGAATGAGCCCAGACCAGACTTGTTGCTCGACTGGATTGGGATCTGGGGAATTTAAGGGCCAGGTCAACAACCTTGAACTCTTTGCCCGCTAAGCTCTGAGTCCTGAGAAACATACCATGAACATAACATGTTCTGATACTTTTCTATTGTGGCCAGCCTTTCGATTTTTTTGTATGCTGCATTGGCTTTTCAGTGCCTTTGATCCCCACGTATGTGAATGGGCCGTGGATGCCCATGATCCTGTCACCCAGTTGACCTGACGATGGTGTTAATCTTAACGCCTGATTGGTCTGTACAGTATATAGTAAAATGATCACATTTTAGAAATAAGAAAAAAGAAATGTACATGAAATCCAGAACCCATCATTTTCTTTGCTTTATGTGCTTCTGAGACACTACGTTCCATCTAAGCAGGAAGAATACTGTGCAAACCATTTTTACCCACATTGATCACTATTGGTATTACAGCAAGTCTTTGCGATTTACTTACATTATACTTTGATGACTTTTCTTCTTTCAACTTTCAGACTTGCATATGATTTCTCTTGTGGACAGCGACAATCAATAGGTTTGAAACCAATCACAGGCGCCATACATCTCTCTGGTGCACTACTGCGGGAAAGAAACGATTCCTGCATCAACAGACAGACTGAGAATATTGTCTTCACACTAATAAAACATTCATACTAAATCAAAATAAATGTTAGAATATGATAGTTTCCATGCCATACCTTATTGATCAACCAAACTTAAAAAGAATTAAAGATGCATTACTTCCCTCCAGATATTCTGACCAAACTGCTTGTCTAGTCAGCAAGTTGCTCTCGAGTGCCACAACAGAGGTCTATTCACCCTATCATCAGGAGACAGCTGTTACACTTGTCCTTAAGTAGGGACTGTTTGTGTCTCGACGCAGGGTGAGACCGAGGCCATAATTAGCTTTGGAATCTCCAGGCCACAATGATAAACTGTATAAGAACCTGCCAAACCTAAAGAGCCATTCTGAAGCTCAACTGTAGAAGCTTTGGTCGTCACCAGAATGGAACTGACTCTGTCGAATACCTCGGTTAATCCATAAATGGGAAAATGTCCAGAGTGACTAGAGCCTGACTCTTGGTCGGAAAACACGCCTACTTACCTCAGTTACAACAAGCTAGCACTAGCTAGGTTAGCTTTAGCTTAGATAAAACGTTAGGGTGGTAATGTGATCATGAATAGAAATTCTAGCTATTAAGACCAAAATTATTTTTGTACCATCCATTTAATCAGGAACCTCTGTAGTCCAGCTTTTTGCATGTTTTGGAATTTTTAGCACAGGGAGAACATGCTAGCTCCATGCACATAGACCTGAGGCAGGAATCGAACCTGGGCCTTGGAGGTGCAAGGTGACAGTGCTAACCACTATGCCACCGTGACACCATTTATTTGTACCAGGTTGTAAATATGTTTATTTCTATTGTATTGTGAACATTTTAGCATGTGGGTCTGTGGGGACTGACTCACATTTGGAGCTAGTGGTCATTCAAGGAACTGCACATTTTGGCACTTTTGCATTGGACACATGTACAGCAGTACAGCAGTACATCGGTAGTCAAAGAATAAGTATCTGATTAAATTGAATTATTCCATGTCATCCCTGCAGGAGGTTTGAAGGAAACTGTCATTATTGGTGATTAGGCTCTGAATAATAGCTCCAAGATGGTTAATTCCTTACGGCTTCATGAAAACAGCTTTAAATGTTTTCTCAAGTGTTAAAAATGTTTTACGAACCCCGCCACCTGAAGACATATGCACAGCTATTTACACACACACACACACACACACACACACACACACACACAAAAAGTGATTTCATCTGGAGTTGACCTGCTTCAGATCTGAAACTGTATAAAAGCACAACTCTGGGGCTGTTAACAAACCAATTAGGGGAATTGTGAATGTGAAAGAATGATGCAGTTGCATGATGGGATGCAGTAAAGAAAGTGCATGAAGGTTAATCAATACTGTTTTCTGCTAGGGCTTAGGACTCGGCTTTCTGGGAACAAATACAGACAGCAAACAAAGTTTAATGAGGTCTTCTGCAGATTCACAACAGCTCCACTTTGAGTCACATTATATCCCGGACTAGCATAATGTGGAGAGAATGTGGAGAAACCCAAAGAAATCAAAGCCTGCAAGCTGAAAGCTTGGGCCGGGGGTATAGTCCAATATATTAAATGTAAATGATTTTTACATCAGCAACTACCAATATGTAAGAAAAAGGAAAAAACAGGATGTTCTCACTCATTAGAATAAAAAAAAGAACAAATTAAAGCAATCATTCCTTATGCATGAGTTGCATCACCATTTTTGGGATCCACTTTTGTTTTTATCACAGTCTGTAGGTGGTCATACGGCATCTGGTTGTAATCAAAAGCACATTTCAGACCCTGTATGTCTGGGGAAAAAATGGGCACTTTTTCCACAGAGTCAAGTAATGGGAACTCATGTAAGGTAATGGAACTCAGGTGCGCAGCAGAGACAGTCCGAAAAATAACTCGGTTCCATCACTGCGTCCTTGACAACGTTAGATAAACTGATTGAACCTGAAAATCCATTTGCAGTATAATACTGATGCCGATACATAAATGGTTTGATTGGTAATCTGAAGATGTTTAGTCTACTTTCCATGCTGGAGCCTGGAGCTGTTTTTGTAGTTTACATTTATGGTTCATTTGATTATCATTTTTACATACCATGATACAGAAATCTGATAGTATATCTAGACCCAGACATCCGTTTCCGCATGAGTAATCTATATATTTGGAAAACTCATTGCTTCCTTACAGATAAAAATAAAATCCTTGCATCTGATTCCATATGGAATTTTTTTTCCTAAGTTACCAGAGAAACAATATTTGCAAATGGGGTTGATTTGAAAGTGGCAGAAAAAAGGCAGTAAGTACTGTAAATATACAGTATGTAGGGTTTGTGTAAAAGTCTCTGGATCTGAATTTAGTAAAATATGTGAACTGGGAGCTTAAAATGGTTATTCTTCAATTTTTTTTTTTTTTACTAATGTCTTGAACTTTTCAATTCAAACTTCTTTTGCAGCAGAAATGTGTTGATATTAAACCATATTCGCTCACTATTTCAAAAAAGTAATTCTAAGTAAGCAATAGAGCACTCAATGCACATTTTATTAAAGGACTACAAATTTATATTTCTATCTGTTTATAGTTATTTAGACATATAATAATAATAATAATAATAATTATTATTATTATTATTATTATTATTATTATTATTATTAATATTATTATTATATTATTATTGTTATTTTTAAGTATACAATAAGTTAATGATAGTCGTTTATTCATCTTCTATACTGCTTATTCTGTACAGGGTCACTGGGAGACTTCTTTGGGCACGAGGCGGGGTACACCATGGACAGGGAGCCAATCCATCGCAGGGCACACAAACTCATTCACACACTGTGGGCAAATTTGTTGATTGCCAATCAGCCTTCCACCAGAGTACCTAGAGGAAACCCACCAATTACAGGGAGAACATGCACACAGACCGGAGGCAGGAATCGAACCCCCACCCTGGTGGTGCAAGGCGACAGTGCTAACCACTAAGTCACAGTAATAAACCTGCTAAGCCAGCTGCCATAATAATAGTCGTCCTGAAGACTTTGTCATGTCAGAAGACTTACAGCTTTAGCTCGGACTATTGAGAAGTGCTTACACTGGAGACTGGAGACCAGAGTGAGACTTCTTCCGCCCATTAGCTGTACTACTGTATATACTACTGTGTATGCCCAAAGGGGACTTAGAGCCTATCCCATGGAACTTTGGATGAATCCTTCACAGGAGACAGAATCATACACTGTGGGCAATTTGGAAATGGGAGAAAACCTGCAAATACAGGGAGAACATATAACAACACCCATCCAAACCCAACCCTGCAGGTGCTACAGAATAAGCCAATGTGTCACCAAGACTTCTTCTAAAAATTACATGAACAAATGGGTATATGTACAGTGTATGCAGCGTCCATTATACAAGTTGCTGTATAACTTGTTTCTTGTTACCCCTATAGCAGGGTCTTTAAGTTATTAAAAAAAATACTCAGTGTTTAAGGTGTTGGACTACTGCACAGAAGGTCCCATGTTCAAACCCCACCCCTGCTTGGTTTACCACTATTGGGCCCTTGAGCAAGACCCTTAACCCTGAGATAAAATGCAAGTCGCTCTGGATGAGTGTGTCTGCCACATGTAAATACTTCTTTAAAAATATAACAGATTAGGACATTTCCAACACCATCTGACCAACCAGAATTGAGTAATCAGTAGTGCTTTTTAACTTAACTTTTAAAAGACATGATCATTTGAAGTTTATCTTTTCCACTGATTATATCTTGCTCTCAAAATCTCTTGTCATGATGTTTAAACATTTGCTCCCTTGTTTTAGAAAGCGCAGATGGTTAATCAGACTCCAAAATTCCTGTTTTGAAATCTGGGCAAAGCATCTGAAGCAAAGGCTAATTTTCTCTAGCTGCGACAAAACGGTTAAGTCCAAATCTTAGAAGTGCCAGAGATCTGCTAGTGAGCAAAGCCCTTTGGAACTGCTCTGCTTTGTGCTTGGACCCCTTATGGGCTCAGAAATAAGATCTTCAGCATAAGTGATTTCTTAAGAACCATTCTGAAATTCCCAAATCATATCCTTGAGAGCGTTTGAGGAACGACGTGAAGGACGTTAGAAGGTTTATGTGTATTTATCTAGCCATATCAGCTCTATCATGCAGGCATTCAGAAGCAACTGCATGACATAAACACCTCATTTTGTGATTGTCCAAAATAGGCAAAGTCCTTCTCCAGGAGTGTGGAGTTAATCATTCAGTTGCAATGTGTTTTCCATTTGTATATGAGTCCGGGAACTAGACCATTAGCAGCGAGGTCTACAGACCAGAGTGAGGTCATGCCTTTCCTCACTCTCAGTGGAGCAGATACATTCGTTCCCTTTAGAGAGCTCCGGCTACTGGAAGAAATGTGGGGGTTGAAACAGTGAGTCAGAAGGGGAAATCCATCACATCACTCTTTGTTTGTCTTTCTGCCGAGTGTCATTCCAGCTTTTTTTTAAAAATTGCCATATGGCATGGGTCAGTGTACATGGTGCCAATTATGAGGTCAGCAGGTTAGATTTTGTTAATTAAATGGACCTTCATTTGGTATGTTTTATGGATATTTGGTAAATAACATAAAACAGTAAACTAACATATTTTACTAAGTATTTTTACAAAATGACTTATTGAATGAACACTTATGTATTGTATATCACTGCTTTCACATTCAAAAATATGTTTTTTTTTTAGTTTTATATGCAATTCATTCATTCATTCATTCATTCATTCATGTTTATTCTGTGTACAGGGTCACGATGGCCTGGAGCCTATCCCAGGAGGCGGAGTACACCCTGAACAGGATGCCAATCCATCGCAGGACACACACACACACACACACACACACACACACACACACACACACACACACACACACACACACACACACACACACACACACACACACACACACAATCTGGAAACTCCAATTACCATATCTGCATGTCTTTTGGACTGTGGAAGGATGAATATGAGTTTCCTTTGATAAATCCTTTTCATAGCACTAATAATTTAGATTCATCTAAGTGTATCAGAGTGCCTTCCAATGATAAACTTTTAAACCTTTCATTACAATGTTTACAAAAACTAATGTTTACTAAAGAGTAAAGTTTTTACCTTACTCAAAATTTTCATTGCTGTTAACAAATCTATTGTCTGAATTTAGTACACATGTGGAAACAAGAACTACAGCACCACCAGCAGTTATAAAAAAAAATGCACATCCAATGATATGCCATAACATTACAACATAAAACATTAAGCCCAGTATTGCGTGTTCCTCGTATTGCGTGTTCCTGGGTAGCTCCGGTTTCAGAAGGGCTCTGGGGGGGGGGTGATGTGGTGTCTGGTTCCAGGTCGTCGGCAGCGGATGCTTTGGGTGCTGTGGGTTGCGGGACTGGGACTACATGGGTGAGACTTGATTGTTCACATGCGTGCTCGATCATATTGCGATTTGAGGTGTTTGGAGGCTCGGATGGCAGCCATAGGCTCTTTGCCTACAGGGTCCCATGTTTTGGTGCTTTTCTATCGTGACCAGTTGTGCTGCCTTGCCTTTTCAGTGGGATCGGACCAGACGGACTGGCCTTTGTTCCCCAGAGGCATAAATGACTCTTGATCCTGTCACTAATCTACTTGTATATAATTGATAATCAACTTTAATGTGTATTTGCTTCCTTACTGTAGATTTATGCCGTCTATTAGTGACAGTCATGTCAAGTGATAACACAGAGAGAAAAGCACCCTAGCATTAGTGTCCAATGTGGGTAATTCTTGTTCACTTTACTGCCCCATATCATTGGTATTGATTGAGAAAGCACAAGAGAAACACAGTCTTGAGAATAACAAGCAAAAACCAGGTTGATAATTCATTTTCTTTTCAAAATGTCTTCAAAGTAAAAGATAGAAGCTAAATGAATAAAGCACAGACTGCATGAAGAAGAAGAAGAAGAAGAAGAAAAAGAAGACGGACAGACCTGTACGCTTAGTGCAGTGTAAATGAAAGCGCTAGCTAATGGCTCGCACAGCTTTTCTGTTTTCTGCTTGCTATTCAAGATCACAGATGTAAAAATGTAAAGCACATATTATGCTACTGATCTGCCTTCTTACGACTGTGTGTAATGTAATAGCTCCATGCCTATTATAACCTATGCTGTAAGGCTGCCTAATGGTTTTATAATAGCAACAGCAGTTACTACGGTAAAAATATTTTAGCTCTCCTATTCAATATCACAACCAGCTGTCATAACACAATCCGATGTTCCAAAATGTGTGTTTGCACAAAGCAACACGCCATACCATTAGTCCTTAATGACACTTAAAGGTATTCGGCATTCCTCACCACTCTTCGAGCTCGGCGCATCCAAGGGCTTATGAACACATCAGCACGGCACAGATCAGTGACTGAACAGTCAATATTTCTCCATTTATGTCTTTGAAGCAGGCGGTGATTTGCTTTAATGTCACGCTTTCTGCGCTTCAGTCAGAAATGTCACACACACAAAAAAAAAGTAAATAGTAGCGTTGCATGAATCGTAGCATGGCCAAACACTAAAAGAAACAGCGTGTGCAGTGCTCACAGTTTAGGGCCTTTAGAATTCCCCAGTTTATTATAGCGTGCTGCAGAAGGGCATGTTGAGTTCACCACATGTCAGAAACGTCCAGTCGCCTGCCTTTCTGTCTGCAGGGTCATCAAGGGACCTGTAGCATTTTTTCCCTCTCTGGAGCCATCTGTTTTAATATAGTGTAACTGTCCAAATACCTCCACACCCACTCCTGAGCAGAAGTGGGTCCTGCCAATAACCGTCATTACGACTGCAATGAATGAGCCTCCATGCTAAAGCTGGATGCCAGCTATAAATCTCTCTTCTGATCCTTAAAGAGGTGTAATTATGTCACTGGAAGAATGTATTACAGCTACTGCTAAATGTTTATCTTTTATAGAAAAAAAAAATGGCCAAATTAACCCTGTTGTAAAACTTTTAAGCGAATCGTTCATGAGATTATATGGTGCAATCTGAATTTTATTTGCAGAATTTAGCATTTAGAGTTTTAAACTGTCTAAATGGCTAAGTTTATGGCTAAATTAAGATTAAAATAGATACCCAGTGTACATATTATGCGGCGGCACTGTGGCATAGTGGTTGGCACTGTCACCTCGCACCTCCAGGGTCGAGGGTTCGATTCCCGCTTTGGGTCTCTGTGCATGGAGTTTGCATGTTCTCCACATGCACCGTTCAAAGACATGCAGAGGAGGTTAATTGGTGTTCCCAAATTATTTGCAGTGTGTGTGGGTGGGTGTGTGTGGGTGGGTGTGCCCTGCGAGGGATTGGCAAACCTGGTCCAATATGTAGCCCACCTTGTGCCCTGAATCAGTATAAGTGATATCAAAGATGAATAAATGAATGTAATGAATGAAAGTGATTTAATGAACTCACATGAGACTTGTGCCCTTAAGGAGTGATCAAGGGGTGAAAAAAAGATTTAGGCGCATACCCGGCACTGATGCATATTTGTGGCAAACCTCTACAATGGAAAGATTTGTACCAGGCCATGATAACCTTGTACATGAGGTACATCTCATGCAGGAACTTCTTCAGAAAAATGGCTTGTCTTAGACTGAAACTTGTTCTGGGATGCCGTCTTGTTGACCTGGGCGGTGGAGAAGTTGGGAGCCATGTTGACCTCTATGGGATGCTGAGTAGGGACCATGGCTGAGGGCAGAAGCATGGCTGGGGATGTGAGCCAAGCCAAATTGTCTGCCTTCACATTACAGACAGCATCTCCGTCATCTCATCCCTGGACACCTCAGTGCACTGTCTATCCTGCCATCTTACCAGATATAACAACCCTCCCCACAAATGATTTAGGGTGCCTCATCCTGGATCATGAGGAATGCTTGTTTTCCAATACCAATACATTTTAATAAGTTACGGATGTGAGCGTGGTTACTATATATTAAAAGGACAGCATGGATAACACAAAATCCACCTGGACAGCAACATGCACAGTAATCCCAAAATATAAACAAATCATACCAAAACTATTAACTTTCAAGAAAGCTTCTGTTCGTGCGAGCCTATTCTTGGCGGCCCAGATCACGCTGATTGATGACGCGCGCAGGACTTAATCGTTTTCTATTGTCAGATGATGTTCATCATGGAGGACATGTAGCCTCAGAGTCAGTTACAGAGTTCAGCTAAGATTTTTCTTGGGATCTGGTGAGATGTACTGTAATAATCTTACAAGACTGCTGTAATTACCCGGTTAAAACCCAGATCCTAAACATGCCATGCTTTCCATTCATCCTGCGGCTCGTGTTTCTTCATTTTGCCCTCACCTGTCTCCTGAGACAAAGACCTTTATGTAGCTCTCTTATTATTTTCTGACATATCTTCAGAACCATGGCAGGACCTATACATTCTATAAAAATAAAAAAAAAAGTGTGTGTGTGCTTGTTATTCTTGAGCTGACCTACTTTGTCATGTTTTTCATTATCTTGTCAAGTGCCTCTGAAGCCGAGACATATGTTGGGCTTTAACCGTAAGCTTTTTTTTTTCTTTCTTTCTTTCTTTTTCTTTCTTTTCCTGATGAAGTACATCCATAGAGACGGCATATGCTTTTCTGTGATTTAACCCGTAAACCAGCACAAACGCCGCACTAGTCGACCAGCTGTGATTTGCGACAAAGCGCCGACATCTGTGTGGCAGTCTGCTTGTCGCGGTGTGAGCATAAAAAGGGCCCGTGATAAACCCAGCGTTGGAGACATTCCCTTAATGAAAGACAAACTTGACCCCTTCCGCGGCTGATTGTTTCCTTATATCTTCCACGGCGGATTTGCGAAAGCTGCAAACGTGTAAGACAGAAGCTGGGTTTAAGCGCCATGTGTGTCCAAATGCTCGATCAGCAAAAAAAAAAAAAAAAAGTCGACCCTCGAACGAAAACAGTAGCCACTGACAAGAAAAACACGGCCGGTTACGAGAGGCCCTCATAACTCAGGGGAACCGCTGCCTTGCGAAAGGAAAATAAAGTCTGCGTGTCGAAACAGCTGAAAGACATACACGCCTCCACATCTGAAGGATGCAAACTTTTCGAAAAGAGACTTGAGGGTGCAAACCCACCGAAGAACCACAAAATAACGGGTTTATTAAAGACGCAATGGAGCGCAAGGACGTCTTCCAATTCCAAGCAGGATTAGATGCAAAGCTGATGTTTTTTTTTTTTTTTTTTTTAACTTGAAGAAGCACTTGAACGCTCAAGGACTGTTTTTCTTCAGATATTTACTTATTGAAAGAAAATACACTTTATAGGTAGATCTGAAAGGCTGTAAAGGGCACATCCATAAAGCACTCAGTGACCCGGGCGAACGTTCATGCTAACTGTCATGTCTGAGGAATGATTTAGATTTAATGGTAAAACAGCAAAAAATTCCTTTTTTAAAACTGTTTTCTTTCTAACAAAACTAAACATGTCGGAAGGATATTTAGGATCATGTGGTCTGTTAGTAACGTTGGAAAGCAAAAATCTCACAACTAAACCACATGAAACATTTTTACATTCTAAACGAAATAATGAACTTCTTTTGGAAAACTTGCTTGTTTACGTCACTTTTATGTTTTATGAGGAGAAGTAATGATTTCTGGAATCTGGAGCCTTCTTTAAAGTCCTCCTACTGAAAACTGTCTAGAGGAACAAACACAAGAGCTGTTCAAACTTAAAACATTTATCAAAACATTTTTCCCATTTACAGTCTTTAATGTACCAACATGGTAGCCAGACTTATGGAGAAACCGTCCACATCACATCACCCATGTGATCATAAGTTCGTTTCACATGGAATATGTTAATAATCGGTGATCAACATGAAAAAGTCAACAGGAATAAAGAAAGTGCGTTTCAGCATGAAATTTAACTCGAGGAAACAAATAGCATCATCCTGCCAAAATATACAGTAATCATGTGAAAAAGAATTATTGAATTATTAATAAATTAATAAAAAGAAATCACGAAATGTGAAAAGTCCAGTATGTGTGAGAAATGCCTGAAACACACCAAGAGACATGTCTATAAACCTCTTGTGTAAAATTTACAAGTGAAGATCATGTGACTTGATGTCAGAGGCCACAGCACATTCAAACCCCCTTGTTGTGCAGAGGCACCGTTTTTATGTTGGCTGTAAATCATTGATGAAACACCGTGCATCATGTGAAGTACTTTTTTTTTAAAAAGTGTGGGTTAGCTGATACTCTTTAAAAAATGGTCAAGTTCTAATCTCTTTAATGGGATTCTACTTGGAGGCTTCGGTGGAAGTCGAGAGCCCTTAGCTACCGTATCTACAGAACACCTGGGGATGACGTGTAGTAGGGTGTGAAAGACGGTTACCAAAAATGTTAATGCTTTAGTATGTATGGAAAAAATATTTTAGAAAAAAATGATGAATGGCCATAAATTGTCATAATATAATTTAGTATTATATAGTAAATAAGTTTTTTTTTTAAATAGAGGTTCAGGTTAGTAAATCCCTCCAGTGTAACTTGTATAAATATTAAAAAAGATTCTTACTGATTATTTGGTAGCATACATTGCCAGTACAACTATTTCATTAGACCGCCTTTTGCTTTGATTACAGTGCACATTCACTGTGGAGTTTATTTCCATCTATCCATCAAACTACGCACTGTCGAGGCTAATGTGATCACCACTGTACTTATTCCCATTAGTCTAATCTGCATGTCTTTGGACTGTGGGAGGAAACTCGAGCAACCGGAGGAAACCCAACAAGCATGGAATATGCAAACTCCATGGACACAGATCCAGAGGCATGAATCGAACCCAGACCCTGGAGGTGCAAGGTGGCAGTGCTAACCACTAAACCATCATGCCACCTCTTTCCATCCGTAATAACATAAATTTCTCTCCAAGATCTGGTATTGATGATGGGAGAGTCTAACCAGTAAATAACGTCGTCTCCAGCACATCCCAAAGATTCTCAATGGGGTTAAGATCTGTACTCAATCCATGTGTAAAAAGGATGTCTCATGCTCCCTGAACCACCCTTTCACAATTTGGAGCTGATGAATCATGGGATTGTCATCTTGGAACATGCCCGTGTCAACAGGGAAGAAAAAATCCATTGATGGAAAAACCTGGTCATTCAGTATATTCCGGTAGTCAGCTGACCTAATTTTTGGCAAACAGCATTGCTGAACCTGACCAACAGAGGCAAGCCCAGATCACAACACTGCCCCCACAGGCCTGGACGGTACTGCACTAAGCTTGGTGGCGGCATTACTTCATCTGCCTCTCTTCTTACTCTGATCCATCCATTAATCTGGAACAGGGTAAATCTGGACTCATCACACCATGCAACCTTTTTCCAGTGAGCTACAATCCATTATTTATGCCGTGTATATCTTTAATTAATACTGGACAATAACCCGAGCATTCTGAAACAGAGTGATCCATTACTGGGCACGTACTGTATGCAGACACATTTTGGTAATTAGACTCAATTAAATTTGTTAGAATTTATCATGGACATGGACAAAAAAATCCTCCCAAATATTTAGTTGAAACCAGCCCCTCCCCCATTTTAAAATCCAATTCTATAGATACCCCTAATACCCCGTAAACACGTTATTTAGTGTCTAAGATCTATTGAGGCATAAAGCAAAGTAAGACTTCTAAAAAAAAATAAAATTTGTAAGTGTCCAAGCCACACATCATCCTCAGCGATGACTTCAAATAGACCACAGTCATATTTGACTTTCCATCATGTAAGCATGCTATGTTTTTTCCTCCTCCCAAATTATGCCTTTGCTTGAGCAAATCATATGTGATTTGTTGTAGTGTTTGGCACATTACATTGTAGGTAACAGCAGACGGGAGCAAATGTCAAAAGATTACCATTTTTCTCCACTTTCATGGAATTGCTGAAAATACATGCAGATTTTAGACTTGGCCGTATTCTGGGCTCATCATTTTTGATAAATGTTCCTTCGTGGAAGAAAAAAAGGGATCTTTTTTCTTCCATGGAGATAAGTAATGAAAATCCAGTTCTTCTTACTTTGAAGTTCAGACAGTGGATCTGGTCAGACGGTGGATGGAGCCAGTTTTTTCTTTTAATGGGCGTCAGTATGGTACATCAGGAAGTGTTGCTGGCTGGCTCACACAGCTTGTGGGTTTAAGGTTTGAAGAACCTGAAATCTCGGCTCAGATTTTCATCTGTGAACTGTTTCGAATGTTCTCCATGTTGGTACCTGTTAATTCTATGTGTTCCAGTTTCCTTCAGTGGACTGGATTATATGCTCAGCCTGAACTTTCTGGATGTTGTACCCAGTATCTGTGACAGACGCTGCAATAGACCAGAATAAAGTGCTTAATGAACTTGGGAAAATTCTCATAAAATATTGAACATTGTAATATGATTACTGTATATCTATAGTATGCTACAAACCTGCCTTGACCCCAGTAATTAATTCACCTCTCACTATACTGAGCAATCCTATCAAACCTTGCTCTCTCTCCAGTCACCACCCATAAGTCTCTCTTAATTAACCAACACCAATTTAACGCCCTACTGATCTCTTGCTGAATAACGTCTTCAACCTTTGGTTTGTTTTATACTGTATATTGCATCATTTCTCACTGATCTGCCTGACTGTGCTGGGAAACTGCAAGTAACTTCTGATTAATCACATCTGGTCCTTCTACAGACCCTAGAACCCTAGAAAGCGGAGGACTTATCTAGACAAAATATTTCGAGACAGTGGTTCTCAGTGTATGGTCTACCCCCAGGGTTTTATAATGCTCAGCACTGGGTTTGTTTAGCTACAGTGGTAGAAACCACAACCCACCACTTTTGAAGTTATTACAATCATTATTGAGTTCCTACAGTTATTAGCCTATTTGCCTGGCCCATTGAACTGGTCCAAACCACTGTAGCTAAAAAAAAAATGAAGAAAAAAAAACATTAAAGAAAAGCTCAATATCTTCAATAACTATAAGGTCAGAAATAAATAATCTCTTCCAAGTCAGAATATTATTGGGTTTTGTTCATAAAATAAATCTGTACTGAGTGTTCTAGTCATTCTTTAATTTATTGATTTGGACAGCCATAGTAAATCTCAGAAGCACAGATTTTAATCATATCTAGTCTGAAGACTGGACAGTTATGAAGCAAGATTTGGGATGAAAAGTGGGGGATTAATATCTAAGAAAAAAAAAGTTTAAGTTTAGCTGTCACCTTGTACCTCCATGGTCGAGGGTTTGATTCCCATTCCGAGTTTCTGTGCATGGAGGTTGCATGTTCTCCCATGCTTGATGGGTTTCGTCCTGGCACTCTGCTTTCATCCCACAGTCCAAAGACATGCTGGCTAATTCGTGTCTGTGTGCCCTGCGATGGATTGACATCCCATCCAGGGTTTATCCAACCTCACGCTCAAAGTCTCCTGCGATAGGCTCCAGTTCCTCTGTGACCCCGTATACAGGATTAAGTTAGTGAGTAAGTGAGTGTTCTGCTTCCCAAGTTTTGCAACGGTTGCTACAGTTACTTCATGGAACACCTGCATGGTCTTGTTGGAAGTCTAATAGCTGGGAAGACACTGCATGGATTCAGCCCGATCTTATCCCGCAAATCACTCACCCAGGATTAATTTTATAATATGCCTGAGTTGTCATTTAATGTGCAGTGTGAGCAGGATCCTGGCTCCGGATTAATCACCCAAAAGGGAAGTAATCTGGTTTCCGGATAACTTGATGGATTTCTGGCATGTCTTGCAGTGCGAGCAGGTCCACGGTCTGGGTCTGGGTCTGATTTTTCCAAAGTTTTTTCTTAATGCTCTGCTTTAGTGTTTAAAAAAATTTTAAACAAAAAATGCCTTCAAGCCTTTATTTATCTTGCTTGATTTTCATATTCAGTGAACAAACCAATTCATGTGTTCAGTTTAAACGTGAGTGCTCATGTCGTGCCCAGTTGCTGGGATGTAGAATGTGAGCAGAGAAGTCGCAGCTTCAGGCTGTAAGGGACGGCAGATTAAAGCGTATAAAACCGTACAGATACATCATTTAACGAATCTACCTTAAAACAGGTTTTGGAAGTCGGTTTTGGCCCCTATTCCCCAGACAAGCTGCAGTCAAAAGGAGAGACATTCCACTGACTAGGCTTGTCTGACTCATTGAAAAGTTCAAACCATACTATTGGTTCCTATGTTTAACATTTTTTCCATCCTTTCCAGTTAGGCTCGTTCTGTGGGAGCCTGGTTTAATGGAACATGTGGATCCATAAAAGTGGACCCACATGAGACAGCAGAAAATCCAGCCAGCGTTACTTTCCAAGGATACAAGACGCGTTTCTTCTTAATGATTCTTACAGGAAGAGATGTAATATAATGGCAAAACTCAGGCAGTCACGTCAGTGCAATGAGTGTATATTATTATTATACGAAAAAATAAACAGCAGTACAAGCATCTACTGTATATCTTTGTTATTATGGGCATATTTAAAGTCAAATTCAATTTTTGCTAAAATTGCCCTATGAAAAGTTTTTTGGATTGTTGTTTATGCATGTTTACTCTCGCTGCTTTGTTTGATCTCGATGAATAATGTCGTCAGATTACAGTCTTTCATTAGTCGCTGAGGTTCCACCACCAACCCAGACCACCATGATGTAACTGATTTACAGAGTGTGATTATTAACCAGAGGCTCTAGTACAACACACTTCATCGGTCCCAGTGGGATTGTCCCTCACCACTTTTCCACATATACCATGAGATAGCTCATGGGACTTGAGGGTGACCGAAGAAATTAAATCAGTTCGGTGGAATGTGATGGATTTTGAGGGATGCCACATGAAAGAGTTTCAGTTCTTTCCTATAGAGTCAGCCTCCTACACTAATTACAGTTTTCTGGATGCTGAAGCAAGAAAAACGAAGAAACCATGATTTGTGACTTGCGTGTTTTCTTTGGACAAAACCAGGTTTAATGACCAGCATTTAGTCTATCGGATTCATCTACAAGGGGTGTTCAAGTCAAACAGGGACTTTTGATTGTGCATAACAGAACACAGTTATGAGATTAAAAGCTCCCTTTATTTCTCTATATACTGTCACACTAATGCACTTATCGAGTGTTTCACTAGTGCTTGGATACCACCAAGGTAGAAAGTTTTGTCAGTATGCCGGAGCTATGATCGGACTGCCTGTTTCATGTCTTAAACCCTGGCCTCCCAGGAAATTCTTTAACAGCCTAAAAATGTGGAAGAGGCCTCGAGACTCTATTGGGCATGTGATAATAACTCCCAACTGAGTTCCTGTAATGTGCAAGTGGTGCTGGTAAATGAGTGTGTGTACAGTTCCCATAGACAGATGTGTCTCTTCTACAAGTTGTCTATCTTCAAGAATCAGGCGTTCAACTCACTGAGTGTTCACCGGTACGACTTCAGTGGGCTTCGAGCCACCTTGGCCAGGATCATCTTCCACTGATGTATAGCCTTCTTTTAGCTTTCTGTTGCACCAGTCCAATGTTTCACTGCAGCCAAGAGTCTCATCACCATACTTTGGTTGAAGTCTTATCAATCAGTTTTACGCCTTCATTTATCAAAAATTTAGTCCTGGATTGACTTCGGCTCCCCTCACATAATATTTCAATATGTACAACTGAGTGCAAATGTTGGCATAACCTCATAATTCTGAATCAAAAAAATGGAAATATATTGCTATGTTACAGAAGTTGAAAATGAACAGGAAAGTCAAAACCAACTGAATATTTTCTTTTGGGGGGGGGGGGGGTGCCTTCAAAATATGCACAGAAACTATGTAATTAATAAGGTAAAGCTATTTGCTTAATTATTTAGAGAGTAGTTATATATTTATATATAGCTTTTCACTGGCAGATCATCACCAGGGAAGAACCCCAGCGTCCCATCGTACTGATGTGTTTGGGCTCCAGACTTCTGCAAGTCATTAAGCTGCAAATGATTTGCAACCAAGTATTAAAAATCGCAACTTACTTCATGGTTTTGGTCGTTTGTCCAATTTCTATTTTGGTCCTGTAACATGGCGGTTGGGGTAAGAGAGATGGGGAAATAAAAACGTGACATAGAAAGTGCTGTAATTCCCACACTAATAATAGAAAGTGACATAGAAAGTGCTGTAATTCCCACACTGTAATTCCCCTGATTTGGATTTAAATACCGTTAAATTAAAGTGTGCACTTTAATTTATTATCTGAGACTATCATCATTAATTCAACTGACTTTAACATGTTAACTCCATTATACAGTACTGACCAATATGCAGCTGAAATAACAATAACTTTTATTAATGTGAAAATATTGGCTGACCATTACTCCTGAATCGTACCACTATTATCATTTGTTTTTAATATGTTAATTTATAACCTAATTTTTTTTAATGTTACTTTTTTTTTTTCCCAGCATAGGCTTGTGCATTTGATTTGTAATTTGATTTGGCTTCAAAAATCCTTCTGTTCAGTTTGTTCAGGATGTTTCAGCACCTCATGGACAGCACCCTTCATCCATACACCACATACACTACAAGCCATATATCTAGATGACCTCATCATTCATAGTGATGATTGGAAGCAGCAAATGCAACATCTCAGGGCTGTCCTGAGATCACTGAAGCAAACAAGGTAAACCCAAACCCAGCTGGAAATACACAAAAAAAAATATTATATATGGCTCCCTATAGCTTATGTAAATTGTGGTGTGAATGGGGCAATTATTCAAATGATGAGGATCATTCTATGATTAGCCCATGACTGTCACGTGATCACGTGGCTCAAACACATCCTAAAATACAGCAAGTTAATGTGACAGTTGCTTTCACTCAACTGCAAAATTAAACAGAGCCGTGTATAATATAAACATAACTCTCCTGCATGGAAGAGTTATTGTTTTGTATTCAGTACTGTACCACTGACCTCTGCATGCTCAATGCCAGTACTGTCACTTAGTGTTGATATTTAGCCGCTTTGCAACACATCAAATAACTTGGCAGGAAGAGCATGTCTCTTGTAGAGCGAACATTTTTGGAAGCAACAATGCCTTCAATGTTCACTCTATAAATCTCTATTAGTGTGGACGAAGCATCTGATAGCAGTTACAATAGTGTCAGTGTCAACTTGAGGTGAGTCCAGTACTTTTTGTTCTAGTCTACTTTGTGAATCCAAGTTTTGCTTTCTAGCACATACATCCACATGTGTGTGACTTCACCACAGGTCTATCTTTTGTCAACACAAAGAAAAACGTGCATAAATAAGCTTTCATAATGAGGCACCGGTAGAGAGCGTTAACTGTTGGCTTCACCCACATCCACACTCTGTCTGAAGATGACACTCAACCAAGCCCCTGCTGCTATATATCTTGAACACCAGACTCGTGTTGGGGAGCAGTCTGGCGTGAAGCTGACTCTCCAGGAACTACCAGTCCCAGAAACTACCTCACCCCTTTTTTTGGTCTTAAGTCTTGGACAGGCTGTAATTTTGGGACCCACCTGCCCATGGACCAAGTGGAAACCGCGATACCGCACTAACTGTACATCCACCCAACTGCAAAATTTTTGCTGTGAGCCCTGCTTGCGACAGTGATCTCAGGATAAACCCTGAGCTGTTGCATGTGCTGCTGCCAATCATTACTATGAATTATGTCATCTATATGTGTGGCGTGTATGTGGTGTATAAAGGTTTCCGTCCACAAGACTGTCACGGGAGCCCTGAACAAACTGAACAGTGTCATGACTTAATGTAATGTATAGAAAAAGGCTTATTTTTTCCTCTGAATATTGGAATTGAGGGAATCTGCCAATATCCCTTTGTCAAATCCATTGTTAAACAAATATATGATACATCTAACTGTTTGATCAGTTTTCACTACAGGGCATTGGTTATGTGTCAAAAATTGGTAACACATTGGGTACCAAGACCACCAGGCTGCTTCAATTACTGTGCCACTTCATAGTTTTTTTTTTTTTTTAGTCTTCTTTACATAGTCAGCTATGTGCAACCACACCTGAAGGTGTTCTATGTGGTTAGTGAGACCTGGCATAAGCGAAAACACTTCAGAAATGTCCTCCTGTAGTGTGGCAACCTGTGCTCTCCGTAAGGGCAAGAGTAGGTCTCCACAGGAGACCAGGGTGAATTGGGCCTCACTTTTTAAACTCACCTCCAGTCCTCGCTCCACCCTCTTAGGAACTACCAATGCCAAAGACTCTAAGAAGACTGTTAGTCTTTCGGCTGCTTCCATCTAGGGTTTTATGCCAGATGCCCATCCTGACATAAGCCTCCAATTTTATCCGGGCTTGGGACTGGCACTGCATCCAGTGACTGGGGTTTGGACATTAACTGGCAATCAAACATGGGCCTTCTGCATGGCAGGTGAGAGACCTACCACTGAGCCACAAATGCCTGTACCACCTAACCTCATAGTAGATGGCTCCAACTAGCAATGTGACCTCAGATGGTCCTTGACACTAATTTAGAAGCTCAACGTGGGTAGTAACTTGAATGAACTTGACCCTGTAGTAAATTCTCCTGTGTGTGAAGTTTTGCTCTCAAATTAAGAACACATCGAATTTCACTTTTGCTAGAAGATGTCCTACGCTTACAGGTTCTTCTATGTCTTCATGTCTAGGATGCCACAAGATCTGCATCCATATACTGTAATAATCCATAGAGGGAAGCTTTCGGGATGACTTAAAATGCAAATAACAGTGGCTTAAGCCACTTTTTCCAAATACGAATAGTATCATAAACAAACTCATGAAACCTTTTTTAACATTTGACTAAAGCTTTTGACCAGACCATCCCTCTGTGGGTGGTAAATGCTGCTGCAAATCCCTTTAATTCCTTTAGTTCAAATAGTGTATGTGACATTAATGTATTTTCTTTTTTCAGTCAGAAGAGTCAGAGAGCCTCTGCAAAAATAGTTCTGAAAAGGCACTGTTTCCAGGTATCATGCTGCATTGTCCACTATAACAAGCACAAAGCAATACCCTAGTGCAGTCCAATTTACTGGGCCGACAAGATCCATAGAAATTTTCTCAAAAGGGATTTTGATTAATGGTCGCTAGTGTTTTATCCACCCCTAAATGCCCCTCCATTATATTGTGGGGGCCCACTTGGAATAACATTTACTACTGACTTTTCCTCTTTTGTTTAAGTGTCAATCTCAATTGATACAATCTATCTTTAATAATAGCAAAACAGGGCCCCTTCTGCCACGCTCCATTTTGGCAGATTTGTGACAGAAAAGAAGATGAGGAAAGAAGAATTCCAAGCTGTTGGAAAATTTTGAGTGCATGGAATCACAAGGTTGTAAATGCACAAATGCCATAATTTAATGTTTCTTTTTTTTGGGGGGGGGGGGGGGGGGGGGGTTAAAAAAATTTTAA